>JAPMOR010070632.1:1451654-1473623 GCA_026543865.1 Argiope aurantia
AATTGTGTCCTCCTCAAAGATGAATTTATTGCATATATTATTATAAGAAATTCAATAGATTTAGGAAGATCTCTTGAATGTTAGTGGAGTTTTCGGAAATATTAAACCTTTTAGATATGCGACTTTAATATTTACATTTATTTGATGTAAAACTAATTATTAGAAAATATTGTTGAATTAAATAGAACACTTCAAATTATAATTATTAGCGATATTATGAAATAATTTACGGGGCACTCTTAGTCTGTTTCGATTACATTAAAAATATACTCAAAAGCTAGGAATTAATTGTTAAATTCCTATAAATATTATTTCTTGAATGATTTAATAAATAAACAAAAAGTTTATAAATTGTTTTTTTTTATATTTTCACATGAAGTATTTGAAAATGTATTTTATTCGATTAATGATGAAAGTATTTGCAGAAGTAATGACATTTCATTTGCTACAAATGTTTATTTAATAATTGCCATCTTGCGATAATTTTTTTAAGGAAATTAAATTGTTTTAATTTTTTTAAAATTAAATTATTTAAAAAGATTTAGATGCTTTACAATTTAACAATTATATTAAAACTAACGAAGGCATATCTGATACAAAAGAAATTAACTCTTTTATTGTTATTAAGAGTATATCGGTTTCATATTCAAAATAATTTATTTCATTCTAATTTTTATAATATAAAGTATGTGGATATTTAAAATAATTTTTAAAATCCATGAGGTAAATTCTGACAATTGTTTGAATATTCAACCACGTTTACTTAAATAATTATTTGTTTTCTATTATTTGTTTTCCCAAGATAGTGTGAATGTACTCATTTATATCATACTAGAATTCCACATTTTTATACATAAATGGAAGGCATTGAAAATTAAATGAAAATAGTTCACATTAGTTTTTTCGGTAGATTTACAAAAATAAAAGAAATATTTATTTTTTCATCTGAATATACAAACATACCTAAAAATATGAATATGAATATTGCAACATATAATTTACCTTAATTATAATAGAATGAAATATTTTCCAAAACTTATCTGAAATTCAGAAACCACATACATGTAAAAAATACCTCTGGCCTTAAAGCAAGCATTTTCCAACTACCTTTCTTATAAAATATAAGACATTCTTGTAAGAATATTCTCTTTAATATAAATATTTCTTTTTTCCAGAATTAAAAAAACGTATTTCATATGCATAAATTTTAGAGAGTAAGAAATAATTAATTAAATACGAAACCTCAAAGATTAAAACTCCAAAACTCAAATTAAATTTTAAGAACCAAAACAACTCTTATAAGGAATTCACTTTACTGTAATTATTTCTTTTTTTACGAATTAAAAAAGAATTTATATACATAAAATTTAGTGCTTAAGAAATATTTAATAAATACAATTACCTTAGAATAAAAATGCGAAAGTAAAAATAAATAATAATAATAAAAATGCGAAATTGTAATGCGAAAGTATAATATAACTTTAAATTTTGTAAAAATGGAGAATTTACTTATAACTATTAATAACTATTTCTAACTAACAGAATAACTATTTCGTCTACAAATATAAAAAAATGGTTTCCATGGTACAGATAAGGATGGATACAATAAAATTAATTCCAAGAATATTTAACGAAACAAACGTTTCGAGATTGAAGCTTTAATATAGCTGTCTTGCTTATAGCCTATAAATTCCCTTACAGCTTCTTGTCGTAAAATAATGAATGAAATTTGCTACATTTTTAATTGCTGTGAATGTTGCTATAAGGCAAATAGCATTAATTAAATTGCTATATCCCTTCAATAACTGTTACACAAATTTCTGTTGTTACACTTCTACTCTTTTTTGCCCCAATCCTTGTAGAGTATTTGATTTGGTAGAAAAGGGACAAAATGGCGAACACCTTGGATATACAAAAATCTTTTTGTTATTCACCCACAAACTAGATCTTTACAAACAATGAAATTTAAAGTTTTAGTTAAGAAAATATTTTCTATACAATCTATGTATATAATGATTTTCCATTGCTCTTTAACTTTATAAATGTGACATTATAATCAAATATTCTGCCATATAATTTTTCAAAATATAATTATAGTTTAATTTATTACAGTTCAAGTGAGATTATTTTATTTCAAATTATTGTTTTGGTTCAAATCATTTCATATGGGGGAATTCAATTTAATAACCGAATTTCTTAACAAAAGATTAAGAAATGCAAATTCTGATAAACACATTGACAGTTATGACGTTTCAACAGTAGTAATTAACATTCTACTTTGGCACTAAAGGTTATGTATAAAATATTAAATTGAAGAATTATGTGTAAGCTGACTAATTAATGCACATCACTATTTGAGTAATCAAGAAATTACATAAAATTTGGTAAATATATTAAATTCAACCCGAAGAATCTTAACTCGCTTTTTTTGAAAAATATTAAACTTCACTATTCTTAATTTTTTTAAATGAATTATAAAATTCTTAATTAATAAAAGTTTACTGTCTTTTTTTACTATTAATAAATGCATCTAATGGAAGCTAAGTAAATTTATAATAGTATGTATCAGATATTAATAATTTCAGCAAATAGCCTTAGTATTATTTAATTTTACTATTCCTGATGTTATTATTTCTAAACAATCGTAGGCATGCACTTCCAATGCCTTTTAAAGGGTTTCTCGTGGTGATTCTTAAGCCTTAAGAAAAGTTATGCTTATAAATTTTTAATTAAATTATCTAAACTATAATAACTAATTCAAAATTTGAAGGGGTTGGAATCCCGGTTTTCTGGAATCCTATTCAGGTTCTCTAAAAAGAAAAGTTTCAAATCATTTTGTGGAACCTGAAAGGAAAGGTGAGAGCACTATCCTTCATAAATATCTTTCAAGCGTCAAAAGTAAAACTTTTGTTGACATATTTTCTATAATAATATAATAGTGTGCTTCAAAATGTAGGCAATTACTTACAAAAATAGTTGCAATTACTTCGTGCAATTTGTTACATCAAAAGGACTTTTGAAAAGGGCATTGAAACGTTACATCAATTTGTTACATCAGAACAAAAGGACTTTAACATTCGGGGAAAATTTTGCTGATCTTATATCCTTTAAAATAATATAAGATATGTGTCATCGTCCAAATACATAATGTTATTTAGATACATAGCTTTAATGACAAAGCTCTGAATTTTTTCATCTGTCAACGACATATTATCACTTATCATTATAAAAATGCCAAAATTTATGATCCACCAACGCTATGAGTTGCGGTGGCCGGGTGGTAAGGTCTCGGCTTCATATTGGCAGGGCTTTAGGTTCGAGAGCTGATAACGCCGTGTAACCGGGTCTGGTGCATGTTCAATCCGTTGGTACAAAATGTGTTTCCGGTGGGGTGGGGTGGGGTGGTAGCTTGGAGAAGAGGATGACTGCTCAATTGAAACCCTCGTCAACTGACCGAGGATCAGAACTGCTGGATCCGTCTTAACTTGCCGTAGTGTTCTTTTAAAACGGAGCTTTAATATAACTAAACTAAACTAAAAAAATTGGACTATTGATTAAATTTAGCATCAATTTAGTAAATTATAGTAATTAAATCAAAATCTAAATTCAGTCTTAGAACTTTTAAAAGGGTATCAGGCATTAATAATTGTCTAGGCCTAAAATGAAAATAAATAAATATTGGAAGCAAATTTATTTTGAAAATTTACATCATTCGCTTATCAATAAAACACACACTATTAACTTGGTAGAATATGTTAATAGAAAAGGCGATGCACAATGTTGCTTAACAGTTGATTAACATGCAAAATACTTTTCTTCTTGGAAATGAAATTAACTTTTGAAAGCAGAATGGAATCTTAAAAGCACAGGGAAAAAATGAATCGTTAAAAAAATTCCTACCTGTGATTTCTCGAACTATGTAAAAGCAATATTATTTAAGGTTTTTATCAATAATGGTAAATATAAAAACAGAGTGTATTATTTAAGATATTCTATACTTGAAGCGAGTAAATTATTGAAAATATACCGATAGTATCCAGCAATCTAGATAAATAAGTAATTTGTTTAAATAAAGGTACAATATTGCACTTCATGTAATTTAGTGCCAATGTTTTATGTAATAAATCCCTTTATTACCCCCTTTGAGGGTCTTATCTCTTTCTTACTCTCTCGGTGGTTATTAGACTTTCCATTAGTTTTATTACATTTACTCAGATGGCATTGGACAAGAAACTCAGTAAGTTATTTTAGTGTAACGGTATCGGTAACTATTGCGTATAATAAAATGAATAATGATTTATATTGTAGGACATTAAAGGATTCCATCATTAATAATAGCATCTCATTTGTAAATTTATTTTTATACTTAAACATTCCTCTTTTTTTTAAAGTAATACAGTAAACCGTTTACACTCTTGCTTAATATTTTACTTATAATTATTTTTTGTGATTATCCATGAAACTGAAAATAATAATGAATCAAAATATTTTGTTTTTTAAAGCTGAGTAAGGACAATTTATTTCTGTTTGAGTAATGATTAGAAAAAAAAATATTACTTTTCACTATGCACTGGACAAATATTTAACAAAGAAAATTTAATTATGTCACTTCAGTTTGGGTTGTCTATATGTATTATAAATAATTTTAAAAAAATTTAATTACACATTAAACCTGAAAATATATAAATTAAATTCTATAAATCATTCTTATTGTAATTTTAAAATAAAATCCAATTCATGACTGATAAGGAAACTTAAGCCTCTGGCATTCGAAATATGGCGCTTGTTTAGTCAAATGTAAAATAAATATTGCCGCATAGATAAACCGTGTGTTAACTAAATTTAAAGATAACACTGGATAATCTCAACTTGAGATTTTATTCAAGGAATATAACAATACATATATGCTTATCCATGAGACAAAATGACTCGAATCTTCCAGGTTTAGAAAGATACAGAAATTACTGGAACATTCTAAGAAAGCGAGAAATAGAAGAAAGTAAATCGATAACAAAGCAATATATATATATATATATATATATATATATATATATTGCAATTTGCCAGCAGTTAGAAAGGAACTTGCGTACTGTCTTTTTCAGTTCATAGCATTCTACCACTGAGTCATTCAGTTCGCGCCAAGTTAGAACAAGTTTCGTTACAATATTAAAAGTTTGTAAAATTAGTTCATTAAGAAGTGAAATGTATGAACACAAATAATTAAAGTTGGTTTTCAGAAAAGTATAATTTATATGGACTTAAATAAGAAAAGTAATTAATAAAATCTTTTATTAATTAACTTAATAAATAATTCATTTATATATTTGAATTCCAATCGTTCTTATTATATTTCAATAGATTTTCATAGTTTCACTAATTTGTGGGGAAATAACAAGTAATCCTACTAAATTTTACAATCAAGTGAAAACTTATTGGAGGTGTTTTTTTTATTATTATTTTTATTATTTATTTATTTTTTCAAATTTGGGAATTCAGGGTGAAACTTTAGACTTTTGTATTTCTTTATTTAGAGCCAAATTAAATCCATGAATCCATGAAAGATTGAAATCCTATAATTAAGCATGAAGATATACATATTATCCAGATGAATAAATAGACATTTATTTTTATTAATTATCTCTTAGGAAATCAGCATTTACCTTTTCTGAATTAAAGAAAACTAATTAAGAAAATATTTCTTTTTAACTGGTTTTAAAATTTGTATAAATTGTAACAAACATTTCTAATAGTACATAAATATGTTTCTTAGTACAGTATTTTATTCTGTGAAGATTTTAACCTATTTTCAGAGTATATAAAAACAAGTCTTTCTTTAAAAATGTATTTCTTACTTGGCTTAATTTTTCAAAAGTAGAATTTTCTTGCTTCATGGACAAAAGAACTTCCATTTCCTTTGCACCCATATATGTTTTTTGTTTGTTTGTTTGTTTCTTTATTGGAAAATTCAAGAAAATATAAACGTGTTTTTCGAAATGGTATTTTGTCATCCGTAGGAAACAGAAAAGAAATTCTTATTTACTCTCAAGAAGCGAAACTAGAAAAGTAGTAATATTGGTACTCACAACTCAACATATTTTATCGAGAACTTTTGTCATTGGTATCGAAAACATTTTCTTCAGCTCTTGCCATATTCTGATTCCATTGCGTATTATATAAATCCACTTAAAAAACTTTCAAACTCAATCTTTGGATTCTTATTTGAATAAATTTCTAAAAAAATGTGCGTGGATATTTTTTGCGAATCTTGAGAATTCAAAATAAAAGAATAATTCTTATAAGAAATTAATCTAATAAGTTCACACAAAATCATATTGTAATTTTGATATTTTTTGCTAAAATGAATTTTAAATAATAAAACGTAAGCATTTTTATTTATTTTCTTTACTATATTTTATGTATAGACTTTCCATACTTTTGCAGATCTTTATCCAAACTAGATCGTCATTCTAGCTCTCTTAAGATAAAATTTTGAGTTTTAGATACTTAATCTGGATTTTTGAGCGCGTTTGAATTATAAATATCAATCAGTAATTTACATATTAATTTCTATATTTAATCAGGCATTTGCTGTAGTCTCATATTATAATAAATGGTGAGTTCTATGAAATGCGGAGATTCCCAAAATCCCAAGTTCGAATAACTTGACAATTGCAAGAAGTCCTCCATTTATATTTCATACACGATAAGGTAAAATTTAAAAGCTAGGATAATGTTAATTTATCTTGATGAAATTATTCATTCTGGTATATAAGATTCAATAAGATTTTTTTTGTCAAATTATAATGTTAAATTATTTTGTCAAATTATCGTATCTTACAGGAATTCGCTGCAATAAATAAACTGTGAAATTGCTCAAAAACAGTCCTTATGATATTTAGATAAAAAAAAGTTTTTTAGATATTAAAAGACAAAATATAACTCAACAGATTATTCAACATCACATCATGTAAACATTGTCTCATTCAAAAATAATCTGAAAAGTTCTGGGAAATAAAAATGTAACAAATACAGAAATTACTAAACCTATTATTATGTCACTACAAACAATTTAAAAAGTAAAAATTATTTTTAAAAAGTAATGATATTAATTGTTGGTGACAATTCAATTCTTCTTAGTATTTTCCAATGCTCTTTAGTGCCACTTTAGTAAATTTTTTTTATCTCCTTTCTTGTAAGATTTTATATCAATTGTCACCCAGCATGCTTCAAATTTTAACAAGATGCTATTATATAATTCACATTTCTGATTTTGATTATGACGCTTCTGGGTAAACAAAATATCATATGAAATTCTCTATTATGTCTTTCGCAAATTTTGGTAAGATCTCATTAGGTATTACTGCAAACTTATCAAAATAATGCGCAGTAAAGGGCTCAAAAAGCAGCGCACATTGCAAAATGGGAGCACTGACCAGAAATAATATGCACTCTGAATGAAAAATACTACACACTAGTTTCGCTTGTCCTGTGATGCCGTAACTCGAGATGGTTCAAATAACAGCTATCCAAATACTAACTGAGGGTAATTATGGTGCTTGGAAAATGAGATTCCAGAAAAGTTTGTTAATAAACTAGCTTTTGGAGTATGTTACAGAAAAATATATGAAACCTGAAGCCATGTTCGGCTCTATTAAAGTGTTGAGAAAAATGAATTGAAAATGTTTAGGAAGTTTGCACATGCATAATTTTTTATAAACAAGTGAAGTATGTTATAATAGATATTATACTACCCAAAGTGAGGCTTGATATAATCTTAGCGCTCTCTTCGTATATAAAGGTGTTACTTAAAATATATATCTCAGAGAAATTAAAAAAATCATTAAAGTTAAAAGAAATTTAGTTCAAAATCGTTGATGACGCTTTACTTATTTTGCTTTTTTATAGGATTTGAAAGCATTCCGAAAACTTCAGATGTACTATCGAATGAAAAAAAAATCAATTGCCATATTTAGAAGCACTGGGCTGGCTTTCCTAGCACAGGGAGAGCGCATCTTCCCCGCTATCTGGGCCTCCCGGGTTCGAGTTCAGGTTCGGGAATTTTTGTTCTTCATATGTTCTATATGTGAGGGGTTTGAATGTGCCCCCTGAAAAAAGGGTTTGGGCAAGCGAATGTGACATGTGAGTAGCTAAGACGTACTCTTGACCCTAGTTGGCGCTACTAAAATAAGAGACGCTCTCTTGGCATAAAATCTCTGACTTTGTCAGCGAGCTTTCTTTTAGAAACAACAGCAACAGAAACACTGAAAATAAAAGTATTAGAATAATTAGAATTTAGAAAAGGAAGACTTAATACTGCATCATTATGTGCTTAATACAATTTATTCAAAAAGGATAAGCATCCATTGTAAATTAATTTATTAATAATGGTGTATTGACGTGAGCAATTTGCGCCTTGAATTATAGTCATTTTTCACTCATAATCTGAAAATAAACCATTTCCAGACATTCGATACAGAGTTCCAGAGATTCGATACAGAAATGACCGATAACTCATAAACATGTGAAATGCTCAGTAGACATGAGCAACAATAATGCAGATAAAGGGTAAATTCTCAGAACTGGATTCGATACAAAAATGACCAATAACTCATAAATATGTGAAATGCTCAGTAGGCATGAGCAACAATAATGCAGATAAAGGGTTAATTCTCAGAACCGGAAGGCAATCAAAAATCATTTGAAATTTCTAAAGGAATTACTCCTCAAATTCTGCTCATAATGCATAGGAATTTTGGTAGAAATTGTTATTTGAAAGTATGCATTTTAAATTTATAATTCAATCAATTCAAATTTATAATTCAAAAATCACAGAATTCGCATTGCCTGTTACTTTTTTTAGTAGTCTGCTTCTTTCTTTAATTATCTTATCAAAAGCAACAATAAACCATTTTATTTTTTTTTCTCTAAATATCTGAAATAATTGATTCTGATGAAATAGAGCTAATAACAGTAATGTATAAAGAATATTTGTTTCCTTTATGTGAGACTAAAAGTTGAAGCTACAACGGATTCCAAAAAGACTATCAAAAGTTCGGACAATCGATTTGGAGGAATTTTTGATTGATACAATGGTGAAAAGATTAAATTTAGATATTAAAGATTCTGTAAAGAACTGAAATTATAAAATTTATATCCAGTCAAAACAAACTGCAAACTCCCTCATAAAAGACTGATAATTAAAAGCGGAGAATATTTGAAACTTGTGCATTCTGATATCTATGGACTAATGTCGTGGGGATTCCCAGTGTCATTCTTTGTAGGGTTTTTTTCTTCTATTTTTAGTGATAATAAAATGGTATGCCGCCATACATTTTCAAATGCAAATATGCAATGAAAAAAAAAACGCTTTTATGATTTACAAACATTTAGAAGGGAATTAATCCCAAAGAAAATTTGATCATTTTAATTTGAGAATAAAAATTTCTCCACTTCTCTACCTCTGAATTCGAGGATTATATTCTCGAATCTAACGATGTAGAATTTAAACTTTCTTTAAGAATAAGATTTAATAAAAGCTTTAAGATGAAATTTTACAGCAAAATGTAGTTGAACTAATGAATTAAATTATCTTCAAAATGGTTCAGATGTATTTAAATTCTAATATGAACTCCCTTTTGTTTTCTGATCATAAGCAATAAATCTTATCTTTATATTTACAATAGTTTACTACCAAGAGCATATTCTAATTGGGAATCAAGCCAATCTCGTCGTATTTTAAAGTTCTGGTAAAAAAACACTTATGTCTTGCATAAATGTTTGAAAGGCAAGTTTAAACTTAGATCCTAAGATTACATTGTGGTTAGATATTCCGCAGAATTCAAAATATAGCATCTGTATGATAAGAAATCCAGAAAAGTGATAACAAGCTAAAAATTTTCTTTATTTATGTGTTTTAAGATAAACTCCTGGCACTTGGAAGATAACTTTTGAATTCTGATTAGAAAAAAAAAATATCTTACTTTGAAATTCGAACTAAGAAAAAGATACATCATTTTCCAGAAAATAGGAAAACAGCCAAAATTTTATTTTACTTATGTGTTTTAAGATAAGCTCCTAGCTCTAATGTAACTTTAGAATTCTGATTAGGAAAAAAAAATGTCCTGCCTTAAAATTAGAACAAAAAATACGCGTCATCTAACTTTGGATATTCATCTAGAAAATGGGAAACTACATCATCACAAAATTCTGAAATTATTCGGTTTCATTTTGAAATGAAAAATAAAAATCTCTGATATCACATTATTGAAAAATCGGACATTTCGTCATGCTCCAATAAAACCGAAAATTTTGATTACCGTTAAAGGTAACGTTTGAAAAAGTACAATATTCACTCTGAAAATGAACTACTTACTGTATCTTGCAATAAGCATGAGCATTAAAAGAGCTCCCGCTTAAATTAAATTTCTTAGAAGAAGACAATGAAATAGGAATATGATGTTTTATAGAAAGAAAATTTTATTGTTGTTTGATATATCGTTCACACTATAGGACAGAAAGTAAATGTTTGAGTCAAGAGGAATGTATCTTATCAGATAGCTAAGCAGTGAAAGGAAACAGTCGAAAAGTAACGAGAAGCAGCTTTCCCAGAGAAATCAAAGGCTCCTGCCAAGAAAACGACCAGATCAAAAGAACAAGCAAAGAAGAACCTTACAGCTCAAAAAGTTCAGATCACAATAAAAAGAATTCTGGGAAACCTGAAAAACATTAAAACTCAAAGAAATTTATTGAAACAGTTTGAAAGAAAGAAAGAAACGCTAGCCAGATATGTCGACTTTGACTGGGCTTCAGATGTCAACGACAGGAAATCATGCATACGATTTATCTTCAACTATATAGATGGTAAAATTTCATGGAAACAGAAAGTGAAAATACGAAGAAAAAAAAACTGGATTGAAAACTGTCTCGTTGTTAACCACCGAGGCTGAACGAACGGTTTTCATCGAGGCTATAAAGAGACAATATACCTACAAATATTTCTAAATGAATTCGCTCATCACGAAATTGTTGTTTCCCGACTATAAATTTCCACTAAAATCTGCTCAAAATTTTTCTCTTATTATATTTTAATGTTAACATTTATGTTTGATTTCATTTGGTGTTTAAGGTCTATAAGAATGGAACTTGTTTTCCTTGAAAACTTACCTTCTATTGAAATTGTTGTCAACATATTAAAAAAAATATTAAATGCTAGTTAGAACAAGGTACATTTTGAAACAAGATACCTGTATCTCTATTAACTTTTTTTTTACCCTTTCATTCAATCCTCCCCGGGGGGCATGTCGGAATGAGGATGAGATGTTTCCGGCATGGTGGTTGGATCTCGCCACCCTGGAGGGTACACAAATATCTGTCTCCTCCCATCGATGACCTGAGGCTTGTACCGTGACCGGTGATGGACCTTAGGACTCAACCACAGTTCCCGCCAGTGTTGCTGATGTGGCGGTCCGGTCATTCAGCATTATGGTTTAAATCTGTGTGCCTTCGTGGCATCAGTTGGTTGACACACACACACACACACATATATATATATATATATATATATATATATATATATATATATATATACAAACATTTTATTGAATGAAATGGTGTGTGTGTGTGTTCCACTATGAGCCGATAAGCAAGAAAAAACTGGTAAACAAATGCTGGCTTTTAGTAAGAATGTATTGTGAAAGCGCTTCATAGTAAATTGATTTAAAAGTTTTTTATTATAGATTTATTTATCAAATAAAGAGCATTTTTGATCATTTTTCAATTTGTATTTTTTTTTCATATTATTACATACTATTCATACATTATTATAAATATCACAGAAATTAAAACCATCTAATTTTTCAATAATATACTAGATAGCGATTTGAATAGATTTTTTTTTAAATTTTGCTGAATCAATCAATTAGCTGGTATTTCAGGTCTCAAAAATTGAAATAGTAAACTATCATTAAAATATTTAAGTGAGAAAAATTTCTAAGAATTTCAATTAATAATTTCAAAGCGTACAATTTTTCTATCAGAAATGAGTGTAAAATCAATTAAAAATATCATGTCCTCAAAATAAAGAGAATCATGTTAGATAATCCCAAATTGACTACTCCAACACGCCATAAGGCAAGCTGAAAAAAATAACTGATTAACCGAACCACCACGACAGCAAAATGGCTAGAATTTTGGTTGTGTTCCAAGGGCCATCACCGGCCACGGAACAACACTTACTGACGGAAGTACGTTTCGTCATCGATGGGAGGTAGCCACTCCCCACCTTTTTCTGTACCCACCAGGGTAACGAGAACCAACCATAATACTGGAAGTTTCTCATCCTCATTTTTGAAGTACTGCCCCAAAGGGGAATCAAATTAAATAAACCTGATAAAGATTTACTGTAAAAATGGAAATTTATTTTATAAAAATATTTTAATTGGTGATAACTTGTTTTGTAAATAAATTGCGCACTTAACTGTAAAATATTTTTTGTTACTATATATTGGTTGAAAAAAAGAGGAACTTCAGTGATAAACTTAATTCGTGATAAGATGTCTATATATATGGCAAACATCTATTCTACATACTTATCAAAATTCTAAATTAGAGGTGTATTTATATTTACCAGGAAATTAAAATCCGAGCATATAGCAATTTCATTATTAAATAAAATTTCAGGTTCCTAGGAATTGCATCTTATCTTTCATTTATGAGATAAAAAATATTTAACATATAATTAAAATTTCCATTTTGATTAAATATCGTTTATTTCATATTGTTATAACTATTTTAAAATAAAAGGAAAAGCTATCAATAAAATTCACAAATCCCAAATGCATTAAATTAAAATTGACCGTCTAAAAAGTTAAGATTTGTGAAACTAAGACCGTTTCATTAACTTTTTTTTTATTACTTAGCGAAAAATTCTATAAAAATCAACCAAAATGAGCTCTTTAATTAAACAACCAATTTTCATTTTCCTTCTTTTTAGTTGTTCATGTGTAGAAAGAAGTATATTTTAAATTCAAATTAGTTTTCGATAATTGAAAAATATTTTAGATGATAATAATTCTTTAAGTAATAAGTTGAAAACATTCTCGTAGGTTATTAAAATATTTTTAGCTCAAATCGGTTAAAACTTTAATAAATTAATCTTAAATTTTTTCATAAAAGGCAAAAGTTTCTTTCGTCGCTTCGAAAAAATTGAAAATTTGTGATAAAATGAAATACTAGCTCCATCATAATGATAAACAAATCATTTTTAAAAAATTAAATTTGATTTTAACCCAAAGTTAGCTGTTAAAAGACTTTTAATTCTGAGCGCTTATACTGAAATAGGTAATCAAATAAAGTTTTATAAAATTCTTGAATTTCTTTAAGAATTTTGAAAAAATAGAGAGTTTTAGAAATATCTGATTTCTACGAAAATAATAAATAAAATCTTTAAACAACTCTAGTTGTATAATCAAATATTTTAGCATATTTGTTCAAACTGAATTTTTAAAAAAAAAATCATAAATCAGCTTTTTAATCGGATTCTAGGAAAACTCATTCCTAATTAAAAATCATTTTTATGCTTATATCAATGTAACCTTTTAAATTATATTAGAAAATTTATAAGGAATTAAAAATGTTGAGATAACTTTTATTTTTATTCTTTTTATACGCTGCTTATGACCACTGGTTTAAATATTACTACACAACAATTTAATTTTGAATTTTATTCAGTTCTACGAAAACCAGTTTGAATTTTTTTTATTTTAAATCTTATCTTTCTTTATTGCCAGTTTTTTTAAAAAATCTTGATACTGTAGGTACAGATCTGGATTTGGACTTAGCTATTTTGTAAAGCGCAAGAAAAATTCTCGTTTGTATATTTTGAATCAATGTATAGGTTTTCTACTTAAATTTTCTTTCACATACATCTTATCTTTACTTTAGAACAAAAACAGTAGTGTCTACAAAACTTACTATGTGTTTTGCGATAAGATCTCTTATAGCATTTGTTGGTAAAATATAGAAAACTATCTTTTTCACAGTTAAATATACCAGGAAAAACGTCAATATATTGAATTTTGAATTAGCGATTTTTAAACTGTACATGAAAATTCATTTTGAACATAATGTTTAAAAATGAGCATTTGTTTATTTACGGTTTCTAAGTATATTATACACATTTCGAGTCTTTTTGCATAGTTCCTTTTATAAATGGCACTACTTTGAGGCAAGGATCATTAAAACGTCATTAAAATCTCTGTTGTGATAGAAGAAAGTCTGTAATTCCAGTCCTTCCTCAAGTAAAGTCATTTGGAATCAAGTAGGCAATACTGAAGAGCATCCTCGAAGCTATTATGTAAATTATTTATTGTTGTATATTTACATTTCGAGCCACTTTACGTTTAATGCATTGTTTTTAGGCGCCTCACTATGTTGAAACATTACATTCTGCAATTAGTGCTATTGCCGTTTCTGAGCAAAATCTGGCATTATGTTCTATAAAAACTTTAAATATGATGCCTTTATTTACAAGATGTAATAAAAGGCAGTACTTATGAAGCTGGCATTTTAAATTGAACACCGAACATTAACTAGTGAGTGCACTTTATTTTAAAGTGCTCAAGAACAATTGAGATTTCGGAGTGATTAGAGTTCTGCCTGCTATATGTTTCATACCATGACAATCTTGCCTCTTATATTATACAGTATTTTACTGGAAGGTTGGCTGGGCTTCTAACTGGATCGCATCAAATTTACCTCACACATAACGCTTTTCAATACCTATGCACAATGATACATAAGCAGATTTTAGCAGGTACAGATTAGCAGCAAATTCATTTAAGATTTTCCACACGCTGCCTTTTGAAAGAGTACAGTTTTCATTAAAATCTCTTCTGCTGTTCAGATAGGTGAGGACATAATATTTATTCATTGAATTTTTTGTATTATTTTTAATCAGCTGCCAATTGGAGATCGGCTAGCCACATATTAATTCAACCTTAAACAAATTACCACATTTTGAATGATGTGTCAATATTACCTAGTGACCGCAATCATTGTAAAGAAGAATTATATCCAATACTAATTTTTTTTAAATTGCTAAGCGACCACAAATTTCATAATAAAATCTAATGATTCCTTTTCTTTTATAGATGCCTCAGTTGAACAAATATGAAGATAGATGACATAGTTATTTGCAAAATATTTACCGGAATTTGCAGATCCAATGCAAATCGAGGTTAAATGCTATACATAATAAATAATTTTGTGCAATCTATGTATTGCCTATTTTATATCGACAATAAATAAAAGGGTGCATCCAGCGGAAATGGAATTTCAGTCCTCTTGATTCAAGCTAGTTTTGTGGTAACATAAAAACATTTCATGCATGTATCTTGATATTAGAATTTCGGAAATTGTAAATAATCAAAAACAAAACTGGAGATTTTTGCGAGATGGCGCTATAAACTGTGTCATCGAGAAGAGCATAGTTATTTTATTATATATATCCACCACTATTACTATATTTATAACCTCTCTGACGCCTATGGAGGTTTAAAAGATTTAAAAGGGCACTTTGTTTTGAATTAAAAAATGATTTAATATTCATTCATGACAGGAAATGTAATATGACAAGAGTAATATTCTGCTTAAAAGGCAACAGCATATTTAAAAATATAATCTGCACACCGCATTTAAAAATTATAATAATTTCATCAAAACCCGATTCGTATTCTTTTGAATTTTCCGGTTTACTTTAATTTATACTTTAACTTTATGAGTGTACATTTTTTCTTGCTTGAAATATTATTAGCCTGAATGATAAGAAGCTTAAAAGATTAAATTAAAAATCCATGTTTTTAAAATTTTTGAAATGTCTAAGGAATTGAGGAAATTTTTAACTATAATTTACAAAGAAAATATTTACAACTCATCCAAATCCTGCTCTTAAAAAAGCCAATACATATTATAAGGTGATAGGCAGGATTATCAATCACATCGCAAATGAAGGGATTCATGTTATGAGTTACATCGCACTTCGTGAAATTTATTGTATTATTTTCAACAAATAATAATTATTTTATTTGAAATAATTCATTATTTTTCAAATAATTCATTATTTATTATTATTGATATTATTCTGTTTTACTATTCTTTGCTAATGCACGTATGGCTCATGCATTAAAAATTTAGTTCATTTCATGATATTTTTATATCTTAGCTATTTAATTCGTTTAATAGCTTATCTGATTAAATCTATTATTGTATTTTCGTCAGCTTTTTAATGAATAAAATTTATATTATCTTCTGAATTTATTACCATAACAAATATAACTGAAATTGTATATTAATATTTCTTTTCATTTTTTTTTCAGAAATATAAAAACCAGAGTTTGTTATACGTCTTTATTATCGATAAAAGTTTATTTGAAAAACAACTTTTTAAATTTCTCAGTTATGGCTACACCGACAAAAATCCAAAAAGTTTCATATGTCCACACCGCTTTTTATTTCTTGATTTCACCACGGTGACATTTTGCACCCACGTGAAGTTTTTGTAAAGCAGAAATAAAATGTTTTTACTTTCTGTTACTTCATTCTCCGTATTTAATGTTTTCAATTTTTTATTAGGTTGTGCAAGGTGACAGCGTTTTCCGTGATGGAGGTACAGAGGGATATTTGTTTATAGTTTTTCACTTTAAAATCCCCATCCCAATAAAGAAAAGGAAATGATAACATTTGAAATTTTAAAGATTTTTTCATTATAACTCTGTTTTTCTCTTCTTATTTAAGTATACATATCAAAATACTTACAACCATAGATTTCTTACTCCTTCCTTGAACGTGGAAGGAAAATCAAAGAAGTATTTTGGAATTCATATGTCACCATGAGTGTTTTCATGATCATCAGAGTCATCAAGATAATATTTTTTCTTAAACAGCGTTAAACCTCAATTATTTTCATACCTTGGCATGGATTCGAATTTTTTTTCAGTTCATTTTTAATTCATAACTGAGTAGGGGAAACATTTGGACTTTTCAAAGAAATGTGCAATGTATTTAAAAATTTAAATAAACATTGCAAATAAAAATACCTAATTGGTATTCCACTTATATATTATGTGGATGTCGTATTTACAATAAAAAAAAGTATTTCTTAATTTTAGAAAATATAGTATTACTAGAAAAACTAATGATTTTGCGATATGCATTTTTTCTCGGATTGTATATTGTAAATAATTTATTCAAGAACATTTTTGATTTTGAACGATTCTTGATCAAAAAATATTTCGATTATTTTTCTTGATTGATCGATTCATCGATTTTTCTAATCATATTAATTCTTTTGCATAAATGTATGCCGAAAATAAAAAAAATGCAAAAATTAAACATTATATGAAAATATTTTAAAAAAATGGCATTGATTAAAATTACCATTTTTTTTCAGTGATTTGTTTTAATTAAGATGTTTGTGTGAATATGGATAAAAAATTTTAGTGAATTTTGCACACAATCATTACAACTATTACAACACCGAATGCATTTCCTTCCTTCTTTGGTAGAAAAAAAATGCAGGAGTTTATGTACTTCCAAATTGATTTCTTCCAGGATGATGAACATCTCTTAGAATTTCCTAAAATTCACTTTAGTGAAGTTCTTCATAAATTCTTGGATCATCAATGCCTTTTCTAATTTTGGGGGTAATTAAATTTTCTTGACAAAGCTACTGAAGCATTTCTCTTCTAATTATTACCAGGATTTACCAGGAAATTTGGTTTATAACGTATGAATTATAAGAAATCATAACCAATCTATAATTATAATAAAGAGGAATGTGTATGTGTGTGCGTGTTAGCGTTTTACAAGCCAGACTATATGACCAACAGTTACCGAATTTGACACTTGCACTCCTTGTATGTTGAGAATGCGCACCTAGAATCATTTTTTTTTGTAATTTTTAATTAGAATTTCAATTAATTAAAAATTTTAAAAAAATCTTTTTTCCTGTTAATTTCCGAAAATATTACATCACAAAACTGATTTTACATCATCTTAAAACTCAAAATTTAATCTTTTTAACGGTACCAATGTTTTAACCTATAAATTAAGTTTCTATTCGATGAATGTTTGAAAAAAATCTTTTAATGGTTTTTTTGAACAATTTATTTCACATAAAATAAAAACACAATTTAATCTGTACTAAGTAGCTTTTATCAGCGCTCAAACTCAAACTGAAAGATGAAATTAACTTTTATTCAAAAGTAGACCTAGGAAATTGCAATGTTCAGCACATATTTCTATGAAAAGGAATAAATATGAATTTGTGATATTTTCTAAAAAAGAAAAATGAATGCTAGAAAATTTTTCTTTAACTTCTTAAATTAGATGCATTATTAATTCAATAATTCAGTTTTAATTAAAGCAAATATGTTTAATATATACAAGGTATCTACGATAGTCAGAGTACAATTGCTATTTGGTAAAACTATAATTACAAACATAAGTACCTAAAAATTGGTTTAAATAAAAGAAATAACCATGTTTTATATAGCTAGAATCAATAAAGGAATGACGAAATTTAAATCTTTATACAGATTCTTTATTGCGTGAGTCATGCTCAATAAAATATTCTTCAGACACTAATATTTTAGATACAAAAAATTCCACTCTCTTTCAATCAAAACTTGAGTTATGAAAATTTGAATGTCTATTCTATTTATATAAAAATGGACGATTTTAAACTTCTCTTTTGACCGTTTTAAGAAAATAGTTAATTAGCATTTGGACTTTCGTCGGCACTGATTGTCTAAACTAAGGACATTGCTGATTGTCCTAAAATAATGATATTCACAGCTTTATAACTCGGATAGGCTTAATCTCAGAAGATTGAAACGTTAGATTGTCAAGATAATTTTACTGAATATGATTTATAGGATCGGAGGACTTTATAAAATGTTGAATTCATAATTGTTTTTAGAAAAAAATAAAACATACTAATTTGAAATAAAATTTTATTTTTAGCATTTAAATCTTTTTGAAGGTAAAACTGAATTTTCTGATGAATCAGAAAAATAAATATTTAATAATTATTTGAAATATTCTTAGATATTTTATAAAGTAATCGTTACTGCTTCTTTATTTTAAGTAAACGCACACGACATAATTGGAAAATGCGAAAAGAGTAATGCACAGAATAAAAAACAAAAGAAAATCTGGAATGAATATCATGTAATAATGCACATCAGGAGGATAAATATCCCAATGAAACACTTACTTAACATAATTTTTCTACATAAATTTTAATGAATTAAAATTCAAAAATACATCGTTAACTGTTTTTCAAAATCATTATAAGGAAATGAGCAATTTTGAAGATAAAAAAAAAGAAATAATTAAAAAATAATAAATTTTGTACATATAATTACAGAGACAATTTGACTTGCATAAGAGAAATATTATCGTAAAAAAATTTCAACGAAGTAAGCAGCTTCATCTGCAAATAAGTTTCATTATTAGTAATATAACTATTTTTTTTCTTTCAATACTTTCAATCGAGCTACTATTTTTTAAATATGTTTTCATAAATGTAGAATAATCTTACATTTTTTTAAGCATAAGTATTTTTATTTATGTTTGAAGTTAAAAAATTAAAAGCAACTGCCATTGATCAAAGGCTAGGATTCTTGAAATCACCAGTTGCATGATACATTACTTTTTATGATACTTTAGAAAATATATGTTCTGGATTCTAATCCCAAAAGACTCAATCTAAAGAAAGTGTAAAGCATCAAGTTCATAACATTAATTTATGTGACTTGCTAGAATGTGCAAGGTTGCTTCGTGCAAATGTAATGCCACACTAGGGATTGCTACTTTGGGAATAAAACGCAAGAAATCTTAAAACAGAGTTTTGATCAGAATACTTAAATATTTTCTGACTCATTTCAGGAGGTAATCTGTATCGGAAAAAATATGGTAGAAAAATACCAAGCATTGCTTTTGGGGAGAATTATTTAAATTTTTTATACATTAGATCATTGAATATTATCTAATAGTTTTGTTATTTAAAACGAAATTATTCGAGAGCATAACGCAAACAAACAGATATTTGTACATCAATTTCTATAATAGAGATATTTCACAAAAATTTTAAGAAATGTAACGGAAATTTGCTTTTAGGAATGTATATTGCAATTCATTGTATTTACATATAGTGGTAATTATAGTTTGATTTTGTAAATATAGTTAACAGATTTGGTGATATATTTATTTTTCGAATGTATCCATATAGTGTTTAGCTACATCTAAATAGTTACATCGAGAAGACAGTCCTGAGCGTTCAAAAGATTTCGATTTAACACTAGGTTTAGCAAGCGGCTATTTTGACACCTCTAAGAAAATTTTCTTTGATTTTCTTCAAGAAAACAATTGCCGATTGATTTATATGAGAATATTTAAATGTATTTTTACTTACATTTATAAAACATATAATTGCAAATATTATCTTTTTATTATTTCATTTTCGGAGAAATGTATATAGTATACCTACTTTTACCGAAGAGGTCATTTTGACCATTCGAACAAATATTGTTGAGAATTTATATTTAAATATGTAATGGCTTGATAGGGAAGCATATAAATATAGGTATAAAAATAGAAATAAGTATGTGTTAGTAAAATGTGTGTGTGCATATATATATATATATATATATATATATATATATATATATAAGAAGCCGAAAGTCAGCCAGATAGAAGCTGTTACAGTTTGTTTGACGTGTGAATCAGATTTGTAGAAGACAATGGTCGAAGAATAGATAGACTTGAAGACCTAGATTAGAAAATAAACACTTTTTTCTAAGTAATTACCTTTTCATCACACCACACCTCAACAATATATTGCAAAATATATGTTTTTTTCCTAATTTCACTTCCTAATAGATAGGTCAATTTATATTTTTTTCTAATTTAATGCCGAAAGGGGTCATTTTGACCCTTTCGGTAGAAATATGTCATGGTAAACTTAGTTTTAGAATCGAAGATGATCTTTATTCATTTTGAGGATAGATTAGAAAATTCGAAAAAAAAAATGCTTTGGTAGTATTGCTACTCTGCTTAATCAACCTAGAAGATAATCTTTCCTTCACAGAAAAAAGGTAGTAAAATAACATGAAATTTTGGATTGAAAATTGAAACACTGTTATTTCGAAATTTTGATGACTTGTCCAATTTTGAAGTTTACTTAAGAGACTATATTTATTAAGTTATGAAATTTACAGGAAAAAAAATACAGTCCTCTTTTGTTTAATAATTTAAATTTTTAAATTCAAAAATTTGGTAGGAAATTTCAAAAATTGTTTTTAATAAGGAAATCATTCTAAAATATTGATGAGAAAAGTTCTTTATGCTAAAGAAAGACGAAATAAAAATAAATTGAGGTTAAATTTTCAGACAAAAATTAAAAGAAAAACTCTGTTGAAAACCATTATTTCAAGGCAATTATTCAAATCTTTGTTCCGCAGATATATTAATTTCAAAAACAGAGTGTAAATGGACACATATATATATATATATATGTGTGTGTGTGTGTGTGTGTGTGTGTGTGTGTGTGTGTGTGTGTGTGTGTCTGTGTGAGTGTGTGTGTGTGTGTGTGTGTGTGTGTGTGTGTGTATATATATAAACCCGAAAATCCACAGAAATCAGGCCTAAGAAATATACCATTTTAACAGAAAGGAAAATACAAAACAATAAATTAGAAGAATACATCCACTAATAAGCAAAAATACAACAACAAAAATAACGCAAAATAACCATATAATAATACTGAAACTAGTAATGATAACAAAAAGGAAAGAACCTACCAGCAGCAGGGAAGGAAATTTTAAGCTGACAGGTTGTGTTCCAGCTATTAACACCTCCAAGCTAACACATTCAACCTCTAATTGTTTTTTACCTTGAATATACCTATAT
>JAPMOR010070632.1:1474023-1504457 GCA_026543865.1 Argiope aurantia
CAGTTTCTATATCATTGCGTTGAAGGTAGCACATATATATATATTCAATTATCGGAACTAAAAATACGATCCTATATGCAGTGAACAATTTCAAATTTATTTACTTCCATAAGGTTAACAAATTTTCTATATACTTAAGAACTGATTACGGAACGACTGTTTTAAGATTTCAAGAAATTTAATCTGTGCTACCTTCAACGCAATGATATAGAAACTGATTTTCTCAGATTCATGGGATCATCTGCTTGGCAATAATGTTGCTCCCAAGAGAGAAACAGAATAACTCTAATATGCCACAACGCATGACATGCGAACGCTATTTGTGAAGCTTTAATATGACAGCAAGAGAAGTAGCCGAGAAAGAGTTCTTTTAGGTCGTTATCTACTTTGATTTGGTTTACTTTCTTTTCTTGCATATTTTGTCCCGTACTACATAAAAGAGAAAATAGTACAAGTAATCGTGTACTACATAAAAGAGATAATAGTACAAGTAATTTTATAGTTACTTTTACAAATATTTTTTTTTATTTGCAAATAAATACCAAAACTAATCCATAAATATTAGCTGTGATTTAATGATAAGTTCTGAGCATTCAAATTCTTAACGTTAGAAATATTCTAATGAAGATTAAGACGCATTTCGTTTCTGGGCACTATAAAATGTAATCAGACATATCCATTCAAATCAAGTTTACACATTACTTTGAATGCAGCCTTGCGAATTTCAACATCTTGAATCACCAACTTAGTGGGTTTCTGTTGCTGTCTATTTCCGATTTAAAAATTTCCCTTCAGATGGATTGGTAGGATGGATCACAACATGGGTTCCAATCCTACATAATAATCCTCCTGAGTTTGGAGTCACATCAAGAAAAAAATTTCTTGTAATATGTTCTTCTTTTTTCATTTCATTTATAGAATGTAATCATAGACTGACTACTCCGACCGGTCCGAAGGCACATGGGAAAACTTGAATGACAAGATCGCTGTGACAGCAAGACTTGTAGGAACTGTGGTTGAGTCCTAAGGGCCATCACCGGCCACAGTACAACCCTTCCCTAAGGAAATACGCCCCGTCATCGACGGAAGGTAGCTATCTTCACCCTTTCGTATACACTCACGTGTGGTGAGGGCCAACCCCCATACCGCAAGTTTCTTATCCTCAATTACGAGGTGTCCCCCGAGGGACTTCATTTATAGAATAATATATACTAAGATCAATTTTCATTTAAAATTAATAAATAACACAGAGTTTAAACAATAATTTCACCTTGTATCACTTCCGGATACAAAGATTTTTTTTTGAAATTTATCATAAATTAAATTTTATTTATTTATGATAAATCTATAAATCAGCCACTGAAATTTACAAAACTAAAAATTGTCTAAGTAAAAGATTTTTAAATAAATGTTTATAAACAAGGTGGAAGTTCTCTATCCAGTGATTCATCAATAAATAATGCATCTGTTTATAGATACTATAGATAATTAGCTATAAACTTTTCAAATTCGGCTCTTCATAGTGATAATAAAAAATGTTAAATAACATAGTGATTTAATAAATAAAATATTGCTATATTACTTAATTTAAAATTATTACTCGTTTTTGAAAAATATCATAATGCTTATAAAATGTATTTGTTTCAACTTTTATTTTAAAAAAGAAGATTGGAGAAAAGTGCTTCACATAAAAATATAATAATTCTAAAATTTTTCATTCAGTAAAATAGAAATTGAAAAAAGATTTTTTTATGCTAAAATACAAAAAAAAATTATTTTTATATTTTAAACAAAACAATGTCTTCTGAAAAGCAACGATAATTAGAAAGTACAGCCATGATATAAAATTAGTACATAAAAATTTGGAAAATTTTTTTGAAAAAAAAAATGTCAAAGATGAGCGTTTATGCGTACGCTGCTTAAGTACATCTGATGAGATTACTTTTCAATTATCTTCAAAAGGGTATTTTTTAAGGAAAGTAAAAAAAAAAATAGTAAACATTTAATATTATCTCACCTTATAACATATTTATTAAATGATGCTTCTTTGTGAAAGATAAATTCAGCAAATAAATTTTTTTTTCGACAAAAAGAATTGAAAAATAAGAATTAAAATATTTCAGTACTGATTCTTATATATAAAAACCATTAAATTATACATAGAAAAAATGATTAATCTCTTAATCTTATATACTAGATGTCATCCTTTCTGAATAAACTTAAAAGGGATATTTAGGACATAAAAATTTAACTTCCCTAGTAATACACGTGCACTTTTGCCCTTTATTTCAACACAAGCAAAGCTTACATTTCATTTTCTCTATATACTTAATTTTTTTAATAAAGGTACAGGATTAGGTATGATTAAAAAGAATGACATTATTAATAAATGCAATTTTTTATTTGACTAAATAGCATATATTTTATGTAAATTTACTATATGATATCCTAGTAAATATGAAGAACTTCAGATGCTTTTATGAATGAGTTAATAGATGAACGGACAAATAAATAATATGGTAAATTTTATATATTAAGTCAAAATTTAAATAATTTGCACACATGATTTGTTAATATGAATTTATATGTAAAAATGAGTCTATTTTGATTGAAATATAACATACGTTTGAAGCAATAATGTAAGGAAATCGTAATTTTTTATTGATAGAGATATAGTGACACTACATTTAAAATCTTTATCAAAAATCTAATATCTTACAAATATTAGCTTATCATTATGAAAAAAATGTTTTTGTTTATGGCCAAAAATAATGTTTTTTAAAATATATTTTGCTTAATTTCCTTGATATCATTATTTTTGTTTGATAAAAATGGTAATACTTTTAAGATAAGAAATATTCGAATTGATTCATTTCATTTTCGAAATTCAATTTTTTATAAGATAATTTTTTCGGTTTATTCTACATATCATCCGAAAACATACATGTAATTTTCTCAAAAAATTGAACTATTTTGCTGAATTTTTTTAAAGTATATATATATATATATGTGTGTGTGTGTGTGTGTGTGTGTGTGTGTGTGTGTGTGTGTGTGAATTCTTTCAGAGGCATTTATAGAACGTTTAATATCAAATAGTAAGTTACATACATTTTTAAACATCTCCAAACATATCAAATAACAACTCTTTTTTCCAGAAGCATGGTCTAAACTAGCAATTCTGAAAGATCTATGTCGCATTTTTGTCTATTTAAAAAGAAAAAGGAAGCACTTAGTAATATAAACACATTAATAAAAAAATTAGAAGAAAAATGTGCATATTATTATAGTTTGCAAATTTCCAAAACAAAATATTAAAAAGAAATCAAAAATTTGATACTTACATTTACATAAAGGAATATTTCTTACGAGTTGACAAAGCCGATATTTTAGAAATGAAGTAGGTAAATGCTTATTCTTTTAAAAATAAAAATTAGCGATTAATTCATTTTTAAAACTGTAACTAAATTCTTCCATCTGCTTTAGTATCACTCTTAAGAGGAACATATCATATATATGGAAAATAAGTTATTAGATATATAAGCTGGTTCTCGCTTCTTTGGAGGGTATAATAGAAATATGTGCTTATGCTGGCCAGCCATCTGAGATACGGTCCTAAAACTATTTATTTATGGCTCGATAAAGGCAATTTTATTATAATTATAGGACGTATATTGTTGTTTCTTAGCTATAATTCCATCTATAAATATAATTAATGCATTGGCAGAGATTAAAGTTATGTTTTAGCTTATATATTCCATCATATCATGATTCTGAATCTACATTTTAATTAAAATAATTTTGCAATTTGTAGCAAAGTACTTTTAATTCGCCAATCCTTTCGAAATCGAAATTTTTTTAAGTGGATACAAAGTTTATTTTTTTTCCAAAGATAATTATAAAAAAATGCACGTAGAATTTAGTTAAACATTAGTGATGCCAATTCATATTCAAATAAACAAATTTAAACAAATCTCCTTTGAACAGAAATTCCAACTCTAAAAATAGATTCATCTGTTCTATGTTTGAAAATACCACTTTTCAAACAAGATGGAATAGTTATATGGTAGCCAACGATTATTGAATAGATAAAAAGAGCCATTCATCAGAATAAAGGCTGGAAAATAAATATTGAATAAAGAGAACACTTTTCTTCGAAGATTTGTAACTATTTTTATAAATTGGTTTAGTATTGAAATATAATAGGAAATTTAGGAAGAAATAACTATAAATTCAGTCAAAACTTTCATTTATGAATATGGAAAGTTATGATTGACGAGAAATTACTTCTTTTCATGACCGGTGAACAGTGTAAGTATACCATCTAAATTTAAAATCAAAATATTATATTTATCTTGCAGTGAAATTTCAGTTCTTCTAAAGGCATAAATTTATACTGAAAAAGAACAATAGCCAAACCAGAAAAATTTAAGCTATGCGAAATGACGTCTATATTATTAAACTAGTGAAGTCTATATTAAGTGATAAAAATATTTAAAGTACAGTAGTTCATATGATGAGTTTATATCTTTTAAATTAAGTAAACTTTTTAAAACTAATTATTACTTGCTCTGTACTATTAGGAAATAAACAAATTAGGAAATAAACTAGAACAAATATAAAAACCCAGATAATATATAAGATTGAAATATCAATAAAAAATATGGATACTATTAATCAACATTCGAATACACACGCTTATAAAAAGAAAACAAATTAATGACATTAGATCATATTTTATGATATTTCTGTCGATAATTTAGCTTACAGCACAGTTATTCTCCGGATATTAGTAAATATCAAATGGATTGAAAACGAATTGAACAAATGAACATATATATATATATATTTATATATATATATATATATATATATATACATACATACATGACATTATCTCTCCAGAAATAGAGAACTGCGTAATATTCTAGAAAGATTACAGGGTAAAAGACAAAATATTTTTTCATCAATTTCCACTGCTAATATATAAATAATTCAAAATTAAGAGGGCATTTTCAGGTCCATTGGAAAGAAGTGAAATAAATTAAAATATATTTGAATATATATGAAATGAACGCTAAATATTTTCGTCCTAAATATTTTACTGCATTACTTTTTTTTATATAAATAAGCCTTATGTTTAGATATGTATTACATTATTTTTATGATACCATATTTATTCAATTAAAGTAAATCTTTATTTCAAAATATATATGTTTCTTAAGCGCCTTAAAATAGCGGGAACATAAACTCCTGAAATCATTGTGTTATTAATCCGAAATTTACATTCGTATAACAGCAAGGCAGATTTTAGATTCTTACAACAGTTCTTTAATACATTCGTATAACAGAATAGCAAGATTAAATATTAATAGTGACATTTTATACGAAAATACGTAATACATATTATTTTCAATACAGATGGCAACACTAATGGTATATTAATATTTCTAATTTTGGAAACAATTCTTTTCAATGAAGGTGGAATGTCAGTATGATAGCCAAATGCTACTAAAATATATAAAAAATTGTTCATCAGAAGAAAAATCGAAAAATAAATATTGGTGGAAAAGGAGAAAATTCTACTACAAAAATTTGTAACGTTTTTCTAGACATATTTATTATTTGAAATGTGAAAGAACTACCTTATCGATACGAAACAACTTACTTATGATATGATAAAATAAAATTATAGATGTCATAATATTTTGATAGTGTTATTTACACTAAAATTTGAAACTGTTATATGGAAAAATACTTTATATAATAGGGGAAAAAAAGAAACTTACATTTGAAATTAACACTTAAAATAAAATATAGAGAGATCAATGAAGAGAGAAAAAAATAAAGTGAAAAATAAAAGAGTTTCCACAAGTTCATTTTCTCAGATATCTTACAGTTTGTCTTACATTAATTTGTATCTATTATTTCTATCACGTAATAAGTTTTATTACATTATTATAAATGTAATTTAGTCACCTAATAGCATACTTGTGTATTATATAACGCAGATCAAAATGAATGATTACACGTGATATATGAGATTTATCTGTTTACACACACACACACACACACACACACACACACACACACACACACACATATATATATATATATATATATATATATATATATATATATATATATATACATACACTCGTTAACGTTATATGTTATACTTAAAAATAACAAAATATAGTGAGACGTATTAACATAAAGCATTGTAAATAACCAAACATAGTTTTAATAAAAATCATTAACCTCATTCAAATGGAGCATTATCTCAATAAAGATGCTCCCCATCTAGCAGTAATTAATTTTATTCTGTACATTTATCATTCCAAGATCAGAAAATGCTGTCTCGGAGTTCATTTAACTTTACATCATTTCACTTTATTTATTTTACATATAGTCTGAATCGCGTTTACAATTCACTTGAAAGCATGGAACAATAATTCACCCGCCATTACACTGCTTGAAATTAAATGTCACCTTGAGCTTTTAAGTTAGAAATAGAAATTAATAAAACAAGTGTAAATTTATGAAATCTAAATAATAAAGTTTTCAAAACTCGTTGTTTCTATCATCATAAATAATAATGCTCCAAGAATAATGCTAATTTTATAATTGGATGGCAAGAGTAGGATTTGTACTTAAGCATTTCATTATTAATCAGAAAATTTATTATTCTTATTCTAATTAATAATAAGTAAATCAAATATAAAATATTAGGCTAACACTTTTCCAATCTAATGTTTTATATGTTTAAATTTATGATGACAATCCATCCAGAAATCTGCAACAAATTAGATTTGGATGACTTTTAGAAATAAAGTAGGATGCGTACAAGATATTTTAGGTTGGTAAAAATGATATCAACTTGGGAAAGAAACTGATATTACTAACAATTATAAAATCCAAGATACTAACATAAGAATTTCCTATTTCATCTTTTACATATGCAAACTTATTTCTATACTAATATTATAGACTATCTTAAATATTTTAATAAGCATTAACTTTTCATTACACGTGGCGACATTATAGATTACATATTCTGTTTTCATATACAATGTTTCAATCTTCAGATGAAATCGCATCTTATGGTAAAAAGATAAAGTTATAGATTTTTATAATCAAGAGATATTACAGATTTAAAAGGAATATTTTAACCTTATAAATTACTTCCTGCTATGCTACAAAAGAATGTATCATGGTTCATACAAACAATTCTTGTTATGTCGGTCTACGTTTTGCTATCGCATTGAAATAATCGCCCTTTCTTTAATATTTATTGATTATAGGCAATTAACCACAAATACAAAATGAAAGACTCTAATCGAGATACAAATCTTTCGTATCAAATTAGCACGAAATATATTTATAATATCAAAATTAAAATGTCTGTAATATCAAATTCTATAATTTTTATATCAATATTTATGATATTAAATTCTGCATATTGATATTGATAATATCAAATATATTTTTATATTATAATTCGCATAATACCAAAATATAATCAAAAATTAAAGCCAAATACAGAGAAAATCATTATGACTTTGAGAGCTGGACATTTAGTCTCCTTCAGGTCCATGGAAATGTATGAGTGAAATCCTTATCTTCATTGATTTCCTCATCTTGAATGTCATTGAAGATACGTAAAAGAATGGGAATCAATTGTAATCTAATTTCAATGAGAAATTCAAAATAACTCAAGAGAAATGAAATAATACAAGAGTTTAAAAGAAAGTTAGCATTTTGTATAGGGGGCAAAATCACTTTAAAATAATCAAATAACTCTAAAATATTATGTTATTTCGCCTAAAGCTTGCTATTGTTTAAATATAAATATTATTTAAGTTTGTGCTGCAAATTTCAGAATCAAATTCCTTTCATCAAAAGATCAAAATTTTGAATTTCTTTTTGATTTTCCAAGTTCAGCATTCAATTCCTCTGATATGTAACGCCAGTGTTTAAGACGAAGTTTACCACTCTTCTCTCGCAATGTGTCAGAAAGTTGTAAACATCGTAAAATTTTATAAAATACGGTTTTTGGATTACGTCGTCAGATGTTTGCGTTCACATATTATGAAAGAGTTGCAAATAGCATCAAAAATTGAAATTCTTTCTTTAATCTGAAGCTGTGTTTTCAAGATAAATCCGTTAGATAGAAAATATTTTAAGCTATACCCTAAAATTTATTTCTAAAAATTCTTAAACATACTGAATAGAAAAACTGAATTCATCGTAATGTTTGAGAAACATAAATATTATTTTTCAATAAATTTTCTTAAAGACTCCTCAAGATTATTCATAAATTGGTGTTTGTATATTCACACCAATTACAGATTTTAGATTGAAAGTATTCATTAATACTGTTCATGGAAAGCAAAAACCTTATTTATATTCGACATTTTTCATAAAATAATGTTTGGTACAATTGTAATATTAAGACAATACATTTTATATTGAAGGGAATGTTACGTCAAAATAAAATTTGAAAACAACTGGAATATATATATATATATATATATCTGTATTTATTGTCACGAAGATGGCTAAGAATTAATGAGCTCAGTTTTACAATTAAGTTTATTGATTAATTCAAATTAATTAAAAAAGAGGAGTGCAGAGTACTTAGTCATAATTTATGCGATTTAAAATTTAATATTTAAATAGGATAGTCAGTAACAATCATCAGATTCCTTAGAACAAAAACAAACAGGAGAAGGAGCTTTTGAATTAAAATAATTGCTGTAAAATTAAGCAAATCTAATCACTGACCTTTCTCAAACAATTTGATTAACTAAATTATGCTTTATCAACTATTTCAGTAGTTGGACACGTTCTGTGTGACAAGATCCATGCTATCCATACTCATTAGGCCATCCCATATGTCATCCCATAATGCATTGCGATTGTAATTAGAATGAGATGTGACGCTGAACTGAAAAGCCACGCGCGTGAATGTCTTGTCTTTGTGTTTGTTTTAAGTTTGTGAATGTGATTATTAAAGAAATGTTTCCAACAACATTCGTCCTGTTGCTTCCTGCACAGATCATAATAATCTACATACCACCACATAATAACAATAATAGAAATATTTTGATAAATATATTCAATTTATTTCATTATTACAAATACCAATTTAAAAAATTCATTTCAATGGTAATTAAATAATATAATACGATGTATAATATATTAAGTTATATTAAAATTTAAGCCGCTGTATATCATCAAGCTTATGATATGAAGTTTCTCATTTTGAAACTGGGAATGCTTAGGAGCTTTCCGTGAATGGGGAGGAATAAAGGAACTTCTAAAGGACATACCAATCACATGTACTCATTATTGCCCAGTGCCAATCACATATATTCATTGCTTTCCAGTACCAATATACCAGTAGGAATCCAGTACCAGTAGTAATGCTTAGGTGCTTTCGGCGAATGAAAAGGAATAACAAACAATGCTTCTAAATGCATGTATTCATTGCTACAATTACATTTGACAAATCACAAGTACTTATTGCTGCACAGTTGTCCAGTCAACTCAAAAAATTTGTCATGTATAGTTGAATTCAAATCCACAAAACTGTAATGTTACAGGCAGATGAATGCATGGTGTTTGACAGAAGGGAAATTTTGAAGCTTTAGAGAAGATGATTAAATTAAAACGATTTCATATAATCACCTTCCTTAAATTCTTGAGGCAAAGGTATCAGATTTTTTTTATTTAATATTTTTAAACAATTTTCTTTATAAAACCACTTGAATTTTTTTTTACATTCATTTTTATTTTTATATTTCCGTTTTGAAAATTATCTTGCATTTAAAAAACAAATTTTTTTTAAACTTTAACATTTTAAACGTTTTTTTTAAAATTATTATTATCTTAAATTTCAAATCTTGCTTATATTTTCTCATAAATCAAAATATTTTTACTTCAAATTTTGTGAAATAATCTCTCAACACTTTTAATAGTTTCTGATCAATAGAATGAAAACAAAAATTCATCATTTCTAGCAATTTTACAACTATTTTAATTATTCTAAATGGAAAAGCTCATGTAATTTTTTCAGTGAAACCCCAGTATTTAAAAATTGGAAATAAAATCAGACTAATCTAGAAATCAGACAACAAAACGTATCAAAGATATCCACAAAATTTTAAACAAATCTTTTAATAAACTTCTGAATTAAATTTCTAATTATTTTGTTTTATACCTCTTTTTATCCAATCAAATTATATTTCTTCAAATTTTTAAAATATTTTTGACTTTTAACTGTTATTTATTTTTCTTGCAGGTATTTTTCCATTTATTTTACGAAGAAATTTAAAATGAATATATGTATTTTACATCACTTTACAAATAATTAATCAAAGACGTAGCTCTAGAGAAATGGGGATATAAATGACAATATGATATAAAAATTGTGAATGGTGAGCGGAGACACTAAAATTTAATCTATGTACATATCAGACTGAATTTGCTATTCTTCTTTTGACAACAGCTTGCCTCGGCGGATAATATAAGACAATATTTTTTTTTGGAGTTGCATAAGTCTAAAAAATATTAAAATAAATCGAGCAATTTCACTCATAAATCAAAAGCGTCGATAGCGAGAATTTAGAAGAAATGAAATTGTTGAAGAATTATTCATAAAGAGATCGGGTCTACGTGAACTGAAAGAAAGTGTATATTTTTTTGGTTTACGTTAAGTACTTTTATAACTACAGGAACAACAGCAATTTATTTCGTCACTTCGGAACATTTAAAATATGGTAGATTTTTGTGAAGAGATATATTCATGAAAGTTGATTAACATGACAAAACTAATATTTTAATACCCATCGTCTTTGGCGATTATTTCGATGTAATTAACATTGTTTAAAAAATGTATCGAAATATATTTCATTAAAGCATGAGAAACATGTAAAGGTTAGAATGATAATTAATGCACTGCCCAAAGTTGTTATTGAAAGTTGAATCATTTTTTTTTGGCGATTTCTCGCCAAATATAATCTTGATAATTTTTTTGTAACCCTTTAAATGGTTTGTTTCCATTTTCTCTATCCAAAAAGGATGGCGGAATTCTAGTATGTTTATGGTATATGGCGAGCGAGCGTAGTCAGTATCCAAAAGAATCACAAAATGATTCTTGGGAACGACGCAAGCAGGTGGTAAAACCGCCAAGAAACCTCAAAAAAGTAATAAAAAGCATGATCCGAATGATTTTGACATTTGATGTTATTTTTTTCTCATTTATTCAGAGACAAGCATAAGTTCTTGATTAAAAGTTTCTTGAAGTGTACGATCTAGTAAATGCAGCTGTATGAAAAAGTATTCATTTCAAGATTGTAAGATTATAATCAATTTTTTTTCGATCTCTTCCAAAGTACAAAAAGGAATCTTTACTAGAGTGTTTACTGCTGACAATGTTTATCAACTGAAATATTTAAATATTTCGCAAATGTAATTTCTGAAATACTCATTTTTCAAAACTCCCAAATCATTTCTAGTTTTCATCTCAAATTAAACGAACTTTACAGACACTTGCACATCTCTAGAACATTTTGCATATAAACTGCGTTTAAGTAATTATAATAATTTTCCAATGAGTGCTGCATTCTGATTTTATACTTTTAATATGTAGATGCTTAGTTAAAAGTATATTTGAAGTAAGCTGTAGAATGCTTTGTTTATAAAAAAATATCTAATTAAATTACCATACAATTTCTTCATTTAGTAGTATAATAAATCATGTATCTTTAATATTGTTAGGGAAAATCTATCCAGAAGTTGTACTATAATAATATCAATTAGCTCTTTATTCCATTAGAAACGCATGTAGTGAAACGCACCTAAACATTCAAGAAAACAGTACTTGCAAGAATCAGCAACACTAGTAGGTAGGAAATCATTTATTAACTAACAACGCAGCATAACATGGCTTAGTACAAAACTATTGAAGAACAAATTTCTCGTTCAGTAAATAAACTGATAATTCGTTTGAATCATAGAATTTAATTCTTTGAGGATTTAATATCACCATGACAGATCACAGGAGTTCCTAAATATGAATCTGTTTCGAAATAGATATATCATCATAATTCTTGCATTTTCTAGAAATTTTATTTTGCTATCAAATGGCTTTGAGCTTTCGTCCCAAATCAGGCTTCATTCACCTGACAAACATTAAATTACGTATAAAACATGCTTCTTTTATTATGAGACTAACTGCCTTGTAAGTAACATTACAAATTCATAAGTAAATTTTTTAAATTTTTATTTATATATGCATAAAGTTTCACTAATATTATAAATTCTAGAACTACGATTAATTTGTGAATAAAAGCATATATATAAATTTATATTCCTTATTAATTATTTACAATGTTTATTTACAATAATTATTCTATCCAAATGTAAATATCTTCTTCATTGTGACAGAATATTTCTTTAATATAAATCATTAATTTTTATAAATATTATTCTATTTTTTGAATCTTAATAGAAATTTAGTTAAATGTATGATGCCAAAATAATGATTCCTATTACAACAGAAGTAAACTGAAAAAATTAGCAATGGAAAATATTGTAAACAAAAGAGTTTCAAAAATTATGAATTTCAGTAATATTTATTTTAAATCAAATTATTGAAAAACATTTATCACCATTTATATTATATACTTCACTCATATTTTATGATTTAATTGCATAATTATTAAAAGTACTTTAATTGCATTAAAAATTGATATAATTTTAATGAGGTCATTGATCAGTATATTTGCTTTCAGATAATCCAATTAAACATGGTTCCTAGATTGTAAAAATTCCTTATTTTAATGTTAAGTTGGAGCTCTGTGAATAATACAATTCTTATACGAAACTTCTGCGTTTATTTCATAGTAAAAAAAAAAATTCTTGTTTATTCATTATATTTCAACTATTATTTTCGAAATTATTTCCAAATTTTATATTCGGAAAACATAAATAGATTATTATATTTATGTACCAATGATATTTATGAAGTACTGGAAAGAGAAGGGACAGATCATACAAATCTCGTTAGAATAATGAATTTTTTTTAGCCTGGCACACGTGAACTTTTGTAAATATTATTTATTCAAAAAAATATTCATAAATAAATAATGTCGCTCAAGCTTAAATTCGGTGATATATCTTGTTTGCATTGATTAATATTTTAAAGTTCATTTCTTACAGAATTTTTCAAAGGTTTAATTACTTAGAAATAATGCCACCTCTAAGAATAAAAAAATTTAAAAAAAGAAAGTGCAATTTTTCTTAAATTATTTTTATTAACATTATATTTCTATTTTACTTGTTATCAAGCAGATATATAAAAAAGAAGAAGAAAAATACATGTTTAAATTTCATGTCATAATATAAAAAAAAAACCCATAAAACATTGTAAAAATGTGTCCAAGGGGTGAAGAAACAAGTATCCAGCCATCGGTGAATGCCACAAGAAACGTTTATTCTACTAGGAAAGATAATTTTTTCATGAAGAATGAAAAATTATATACATGCATGCACATGTCGTGACATGTATATTTATATGAATAAACCTTGTTAAAAATATATTTGCCCTTTGAAATAAAAATAAAAATAATGTAATGTTATCAAAAATACTTTAAGAAGTCATGTTTTATGATATTTATTTTTATAAGGATCACACAAATCGCTTGAAATAAGGGTACACAAAAGAATAGGAATATGTTGTTTAATAAATATTTACTCATAGTCTTTCTAAACTATGGATAACATTTTCTTGACGCAAAACGCCCTTTTTATATATTTTACTTCCGTGACAAAACAAACATATCATACTGGGGTTTTTTTTTGTTTATTTCCTTTAACTAAGAATTCAATACGTTTTTCAAATTGAAAAAGCATGTTCAGCCAATATGTATTATCCATTTACCAGATTTTTCAATCAAAGTGTAATTGTTTTTTGCGATGATTTGTTTTCTAAGCAATAAAAGAAATTCAAAAACAATCTTGCTTTGATGTTTAAGTACATTTTCTTAATTTTTATAATATTAAAAAAACCATAAAAAAGTGATACTTGATTGACATTTATAACTATTTGGAAAAACAATTCATTAAAATTTGGCTTTTTAATAATTTTTAAGATTTGTTAATTCAGAAAAATTTTCATTGTACTTACTAAAATATAAAACTTAAATTCAGTTGTCAATTAACTGGTTATGTTGTTATTTGAGTGAAAAATATTACTAGAATATAAAGGATCAAACATCAATACGGTGTGTGTTATTTACAACAATATTTCAATCATCAATACGCTATCAATATAATAACCTTCATTCTACATATAGATACATTTAAGATAAACAGAAAACGCAGTAAAAATCAAATAGTCACCTTAACAAAAGTGCAAGAAACTGATTTTAAATCAATTTCAGCATTTACGGACTTTTTCATTTCAGTGGTTTCATGCCAGGGACCCTCGCGCATGAATTAAACGACGTCTTCTAAATTCTTCAAGTTCCATATCGTGATACTTTTTTCCTTGCCAACATATTCCGATGTATTTTTTTGCTATTTGGATCATGAATTTTTATAAAGATGACTCAATCCGTAATGAAAAGAGTGAATGCATCCTCAACCTAAAAAATAAAATGCTTTGAAACCAGGCAAGCTGTTTTCCAAATATGTTAGTAGGTCTGAGTTCAAGTACAAAAGGTTAACTACGCCAATTATATTTTGTGAATGTTTTCTCAATTTTATCACGTAAAACAGTATTTAAAAATACTGCAATTTTTATAATAATCCTCAAATAAAGGAAAATTGCTCAGGATCTAGAGCGGTAAAACTGCGTTGTTTGAATAACATTGCATATCTAATAGATTAAAGCAGTTTCTGAAAAAGAAAGAAAAAGGAAGCAATATTTTTGCTCACAGTTTTTTATTAGGTTTCAAATTTCTTTAAAACTTTTTGGAATGAGAAATAATTTTATAGATCTTTTACATTCCTGATAGTACTTTTCTAATTTTTTTTATTATTTTATAAACTATTTTTATGGTCCTCAAATATCGTATATTCACTGAGCAAAACTCAAGTTACTTTGAATTTGAATTTATTAATTTTTATGCTTTCCGCTATTTATATTACAACTGACAGCTCGAGATAGTACACTATGAAGTGAAATGGTGTCATTTTCAACCAGTAACGTTTCGACTAATCATTGCATCAAGTTTGAATAAAAAAGATAAAAATATGTCAATGCTCTTTATCAACCTGACAGACAAATAACACGGAATAAGGTATGCAAAGATAATTTTTTTGACTATACATTTTCATAAGAAGCAATAATTATGCCTTTCATCAGGTATGAATATATATATTAATATTGTAAATGCGACAATAATGCTTTACATTTTAATTCTTTGTGGTGAGATAGGGCACCTTTATAACTTAGATTCTTCTCGACTATCACTATGAAACATAATAAAATTAGAACTACATATTACCTATTATTTATTTATCTTCTCTTCACATTTGACAAACAGTAGTAACCTTAACCGGCTACTCCCACCCGCTCGAAGACAACACGGATAAATCTGAATGACCGGACTGCAACACTGGCGGAAACTATGATTGAGTCTTAACCCTTGGACGTGCGATCGCTATCGATGTATTTTCAGTCACCCCTATTCTATTTTTAGCTCAATTGAATGGATTGACTCAGTAGCTTCCTGCTTTGTGATCTTCAATACGCGTACACTTCTTCAACCGATTTCAGCTGATTCCTTTTAAAATAATTCAGTTATTTCTTTAAGAGCGGTCTCTAAAACCGCACCTCCCTGTTAGTGTCCCAGTGATGAACAAGGCTTAGCAGATGGCGCTAAAACTTAGGTCCCGAAATATCATCCAATTTACTGATCCTGTTATGAAGCCGTGTTCCAGACACTTTTAAATGAAGCAGAAAGTGATTTTAGTGATAAGGATAATTGTACAGAAGTTTTTCGATGAAATTTCGCATTCAACTGATTTTGATATGTATGTTCAAACATAATTAATTTTTCTAATGATAAGGTATTTTGGTAAATTTATAAAATATATTAATATACCAAGAGATATATAGAGAGAATTTATAGCTTGATTTTTATACTAGTTCTTAACCTGCATGTTTAAAATGCCCTAGAAAACTGTGCTGTGAAAGTCACACAAGCCGATAAAAAAAAGCCAATTTTACCCATTGTCAATTTTTTGTATTTTTCATATAATTGTTGAATTTTACATTATATTGTCTTCTATATACCTTCATATACTGTAAAAATAGATATGATTTAAAAAGTAAAAAATAATATGATTTTTCAAAAATATTATTTATTGTAACATGTAATTTGAGAAGAAAACGTTTCTTCCAACGCATTTACTTTTTTCAATGATAATATATTATGAAAAATTTCTAAAACATATCTATATAACATGAAAAATATCTGCAAAATATATCGGCAATTTTTCCTGCTATTACACTCATTAGAAAATTTAATTTGAGTGTAACAGAAATGCGGTCTCGTAGACCGCACCTCCCAGTAAAGTCCTAAAATTTCACCTCCCCAGTTAAGTGTTAAGGGACATTACCAGCCATGGTACAACCCTTCCCGTAGGAAGTAGTCCCGTTATCAGTATGAGGTGGTAGACTCCCACCAATTTCCAACCATCAAGGTGGCACGAATTAACCATCATACCCGAAGCTCCTCATCCTCATTTCTGAGGTGCCTCCGGTCAGAAGGCCAAACAGTAGTATAAACGCAGAGCTGAATCAACTAATAATTTCCATGGGGTATTCATTTGAAATAAATACTAGATATATAATTAATATTTATAATTAAATACTGTGAAACATTTATTTATTTTATCCCGAATATTTTTGACAATGCCAACAGTTTCTTGGTATTTACGCCACTTGTCTTCTGGGTAAAACTGTATTTTTTAAATATCTTATAAATTTCTTAGATGTAAATACTAGATATAATAATATCTTGTTGTCTTTTATAATAATATCTAGAAATAAATACTAAATATACAAATAATATTTATAATTAACAATTGTGAAACCTTTATTTATTTTATCCTGGATATTTTTGGCAATGCCAACAATTTCTTGGTATTTACGCCACTTGTCTTCTGGGTAATATTTTTTTTTTTAAATATTGTATAAATTTCTCAGATGTAAATACTAGATATAATAATAGCTTGTTGTCTAGAAATATCTAGAAATGAATATTAGAAATAATATCTAGAAATGAATATTAGATATATAAATAATATTTATAATTAACAACTGTGAAACATTTAATTATTTTATCCCGAATATTTTTGACAATACCAACAGTTTCTTGGTATTTACGCCACTTGTCTTCTAGGTAATACTGTATTTTTAAAATATTGTATAAATGTCTTAGATTTCATACACATAATCAGAGATTTACCTTCAAGATTGTTTCATATAAAATGTAATGTGATCTTGTTACATTCATGCAAAGAAGTTATCCCAACGCGGTCATATCAGATATGAAGATGGGAGGCTTCCAGCATGGTAGTTGGTTCTCCTCTCTCTGAAATGGTGGGGCTCGATTACTTCCTGCTGATAACGGGACGTGCTTCCCACGAAAAGGCCTGTACCGTGTCTGGGGATGGCCCATAGGAGTCAACCTTAGTTACCACCAATGGTGTCACAGCCTGTCAGTCAAATTTAATCCATATGCCTTGTTGGTGGATCAGAACAGACAAATTTGTGATGATGCTATGAAATTACCTTTCTTTAACTATGTGAAATATAAATACTAAATTAATATAATTTATGGTGTAAGCAACTACAGAAATCTTTCATATAGAATTGATTAAATCTCGTTACCTAGGTAAATACTTATTCAATTTTATAAAGATATTTTTCTGTTTGCCAATTAAATTATGGTTTGATAATTATACTGGTGTTTATTATAACGTTTACCATTCAATTGTAACGTTTTTGATCATTTCCAGTATCTTCTTGCTTCTTAATCTGATATGTGATTGTTTTTTATTAATGTTATTGGTCCATAATTTAAATAATTTCTTTCTCACAACTTTTCACAGAAAATTCAATTTTGAATTCTTTATTCGCCTAATGATTTGTGCAGACAAAATAATAGATACAGGGAGTGCGAAACCATTTAATGAGCTTTAACTTTTTATCGATTAGAGATAATTAGACACATATTTACAAAACCTTTAAGCTAATTTTTATACCTTCCCTCTAAAAAATTTGATTAAGTAGAAAAAAGTTTTTTTTTTCTGCTACTACTCCATTTTAGAAAGCTGCATACTTTTATCTTTAAAATAGCTGAGTTGAATTAATCGAAAACTATTGGGATGGATTTATATTAAATTAGGCATCAGGAATTGGAAACAAAGTGCTTGAATTTTAAGATTTTTTTTTTATGATTTCTATCGAAACTCACATATACTTATGCGTTTCTGTTCAATCTCAGCAAAGTATATTTGTTTTCAGTAGTTTCAAATACATAATTGGAAATGAATTGGAAAATCTCCACAATTATACCGAATTGAGTTGTTAAAAGATGAAATTACTGACATTTTTTTTCTCTTAAATATGACAAAATCATTCTATTTCACAAGATGAAAGTTAAATAACCGAAAATGATTCAAAGTTTGAATAATATGCATTGTGAAAATATTTTTTTTTCTTCTAACATAAAAAAAAAATCATTTATTTTTTTATTTTATGTGATCGTCAGTAATGTAATTTTATTTGAATATAAAACATATAATTAAATTTTGAGGATATTTATTAATTCTCAAGTTTTACCAACATTTTGAGTTGTCTGTTTATGTTGGAATAATTTGTTACACTACCTTAGAACAACACTTATATAAAATATATAAATTAAATATACAGTTAATAAGATATGCATAAGTTTCAAAGAAAACATTTAAAACTGATTTTGATTTTTACTTTTCCAAGTTACGTTTGAATTATTACAAAATATAGAGGGTTAAATGTAAACTTTTCTAGGTAAGATGTGAATATGTTTGTTAAAAACATGTTCCGTTAATATCCAATAGATACACATATAAAGCTTCAAGCAGCAAGTAATAAAGCTTTAGTAATATTCGACAGCTATTCAGAAATTACAACACTCTCCAGGATCAATAATTATGTACGAGACATCCGGCAATCAGAACCCATAAAAATCATTAATAGAATAACACGAATCTTCTTACTTCTCTTTCCGATCTCTTTCCCATGCAACATACAAAAGGGAGAGTTTTTCTATTTCTTTGGTGCATGACATCACATGGAAATTCCTCGGTACAGTCATTTATATTGTCACTCGTAAGGATGAAAAGTTTCAGCGAAGTCTGATCCACAATTGATCTAAATACCATTTTGTATTTATATATTGTCACTATTTATATTGTTTTAAATAGTAAGAGAAAGTAAATAATTATTTTTTTTCTTCTTTACAACTAAATTCAATTTTGAAGATGCATATATATACGCAGTTTTTTTTAAAGGGTCTAGTTGCAGAAGGATGGAAAATTTTCTAATTTATTAAATTTGTCCAGGTAAAACGTCTAAAAGTTTAAAAAAGGGAATGTTTTGTATGTTAATGCAGGCTTATTTCGTTTTTTAAAAAGTGCCGATTTTCTACTACCTTTTGTGTATTTTGGAATTTATAAAATGTTCCTATTTCCAATACGTAATTAAGTTAGAGTGAGCGTTTCAGTTCTTTACTAAGTTTTGTTTACTAATTTTATACCTAATTTTGCCATACTTAATTTTACTGATTTTTTTTTCATTTTCTCGTATACGAAGTATAGAGAAAGTAATGTAATCGTAAAAAAATTCGAACTCGACATTTTGCCGAATTTCCATGTTTTAGACATCCTTGATGTCGGAAAGCACATTTTCGGAAAATATCGTCACAAAGATCTCTCAAAACCTCTAAGACGTCTGAAATTAGTATATGATCTTTACACAGAGACTATAGATTTTTATCATATTTTTAGCAACTTCTACTCGCATGAAATATGCCGGTCATTTTATAGGAAAATAAATTAGAATGACAACTGGAAAAAAAGAGAATTTGATGGATTAAATTTAGTACACAGATTTGTCATCCGTATCATAGACAATAACAAATTTTGAGCGAAATCCAAGAAAAATGGGTGTTAACGTCTGTCGGTCTGTATTTTCAAAAGCATGTAAATGCGATTACTCTGTAACTCAATCACTTAAATATATCAAATCGATATGCTATTTTGTGATTGCAATTGCAGGTCTGTGTCAAATTTCGGTCTTAACGGTTAAAAAACCCCGTCTAAAATACAAATTCAATTCAATTAGAGAGTGTACTAGAAAATTTTAGGAAGACAAGTTCCGCTGGTTGTGATATTTGATGCATCGAAATAATTAGTGGACCAATTTATAGATAAAATCATTTATCTATTTTTGGTATGTTCTTGGAATAATTTCCTCATTGGAAACGGAATTTTGGAGACTGCACTTTGCTTTTATTTCCTTAAATCTACATAATATGTACCAAATATTTGATATATGTGACAATGTATTTAAAAGAATCAGGATATTTTATTAATTTTTAATTTTGGGTTTTCTTTAAATACATATTTATTGTTCATGCATTTAGAGACTTCACTAGAATCGTAGAATGTATTTAAGCTGATATTTCTAGCTAGAGTAAAGACCAGAAATGATTATGTTTCTAATTAGTAGAATCAATAAATATCTTTTATAATAAATTAAAATGCCTAAAATTTTAAATATTTCTATTAAAGTATTGGTCTTATTTTATAGTTTGAATGGTTTTCATTCACTAACATAAAATTTTTTTGATTCAAACACCTTTTAAATAAAAAAAAGGTAATCAGATCACCGCTTTCCTGGCTAAAACTGGGTCATGTATTTTTGAATATCATTAAATTTGACTATTTCAGACTATTTCAACGACGGCCTTGAGGAAAATATCTAAGTAAATAACACGAGTTCTAGTATTGATTAGTATAAGATGGTTAAATTAAAGACTTCATAAATCAGTTAATGGACGAAACTGTTTTGTTTAAGAATTCAAAGTCTCAAATTTAAATATTTTTACTAGAAATGAACAATAGTACCTAACGAAAGTACAAAAATTAAGACTTCGTAATTTTATCAGCAGTATATTCACTTAAACTTTGTAAAGTATAATTTTATATATCAATCAAATAATTTTTCAAGAAGAAATGCATAGAAATCACTTAGATTTAGATATTAATTATTAGGCCATGAACAGAATGAGCACTCGATATATACATTTATTCCCCTTTTGAATGCTGCTTCTTTCATTCTTTATCTGCCTTCATTTCAATTAAAGAGACGTACATTGCATTTTTTATATAATTGCTTACAGTGTATAGAGGTTTCTAAGAGTTTAGATATTAACTATTAGGTGATAAACATAATGAGATTTCGGTATATGCATTTATCTTTTTTTTAATGCTGACTTCTTTCGTTCTTTATTTTCCTTCGTTTGAATTAAAGAGACGTACACTGCATTTCATTAATAATTGCTTATAATGAATAAGATAATATTTTCAAGCCTCTAAATATTTATAGGGTTAATGTATTTTTTTATTATTATTATTGGTGAAATTTTCAGTGCAGCGTTTTCTTACGATGCAGAAACCATAAATAATAATCATAAGCTTCAAAAAATCCTTCGAGACTCTAAGAAATTCCAGTACAATAATAGCATAAAATTGAAAAAAAAACTTCTATGGATATTTTTTCTTAAATATATTCGACGCAACGTTTATTTTAAGTGCTTTAAACAAAATTACAGAGAAATGAAGAAAAACACCTGTAATTTAATTATAGATGTTGGAGGAGTAAAAAATAAAAAAAAAAATAGTACGAGTGGCAAGAGAAAGTATCTGTGTAATTAAATTTGTATTTCTAGACATCTAAGTTACTGAAACTCGTGTTTAGTTAGAGTGAAGGAATGCAGAATCTAAAAAAGCGGAAGTTTGTTCGTGCATTGTTTCTTTTTTTACGAGATATAAACTAATAATTCACAGAATCTAACTGCAGCTACTATATAAAACCAGCTTTTAGAGATTATTTCTTGGAATATTTTAAATTAATTGGAGAATAAATATCTACTCTGAAATGAGTTATTCTGCTTCAGTTAAAATTTGTGCTCTTTCATTTATTAAAAAAACCCGTGATGGAATTTATTTTCTTTAATCTCTGATTTTTTGAATAAATAAAAGCTGAGGATTTAGAATGATAATATATTTTCTGGAAATCGCTTTTTAACTTTTTATTTATATTGTACACAAATTTTGATTAACTAGTTTTCAGAATAAATCTAATACACGAAATTTTGATTGCGAATCTAATACAGGAAATCTAATACGTGAAATTTTGATTAACTAGTATTTCAGAATAATTCTAATTCTGAAAGTGAGCAATTTGATTCCCTAGAAGTTACATGCTCAACAATGTAACATATCTGAAATACTCTTTCTTTGCATAGTTAGTATTATGGGAAGGAAGATTTACATACAACCTCGATGGATGCTAAATGAATGATTTCCCGACCTTGGCGGGGAACCTAACTACTATTTGGAAAAGAATTTGCTGATTTTGGTGACGAAAAAAGAAAGTTCTAGAAAATACAAGAATCATGACGCCATATCTGTAAGTAGATATTTCTGGAGCATCTTCTGGAGACGTGATACCCTATACGAAGATTATTATAGGGGAGAGATTCACATGGGATATTGTTTTCTTTTTGGTATATTGATTTCATAGCGAGATAGCGATGCCAAACAATGAAATGTTTTTGTTACTTTCTTATTAGTGAGCTGATGTCTGCCTGTATGTTGTTAATGTTCACATGCGATCTTTTTCGTCTACAAATTTGATGTATTTTTTGCGATTTGTTTTATTGTTTTTTCGTGAAACTAACTTCAAATTGGAAGTGTTTTTTGTTTGAACTTATTTCACCATGCATCCAATGATCAATTTTCGTAATATTTGGGCCTACGGTCGAAAATTGGGAGGACAGAGTAGTGCAATGTATCGATAGCATTAATCGGATATCACAAGAAACTGGCATCTAAGGTTCATCTGAATGCTTAGTTGGAATGACTTAAAAAACCTATTTATCAAGGGTAAGAAGAAATAAAGAACGCCAATTGAACTAAAAAGAATGAGAGCTAACGTTGAGATTCAAGTCGGTGGAATTAAAGATCACCTTAATAGCTGCATACAAAAACATAAGCAGGCGACTTAGTTATGAAACGAGAAATAAAGTGTTTAAAGAGCTAAGTAGAAAAAAAATATAGAAAAAGAAGTCCAAGTTGTGAAAATGGAGGATTAAAAAAAAACTGAAGAAGAAGAAAATTGATATGGAGTACAAATTAAGTGATTTAGAGTACAATATCAGGAAAAGCAGGTATCTGCTTATTATTCATGCAATACATAGATTTAGCTTCTTTCGTCTCACTAAAAATCAGTGAGAGGGTCCGTTCCTCGAATTTTCCTGTATACATTTACAAATATGGCGTTTTTTTTTATTCAGTTTAGTAGCATTTAGGCGAAAATCCATTGGGCATGCTACACTCGTCCATCTTCACTGGTTAAACATCACATTATAAATATGTCTATATTTGCGTTGATAAGATCAGTATTTATATAAAGTATTACGATTTGGACATTTCGACAAAGAGCTTGACACGCAGTCAATATATCTTTTTGCTAAGGCAGTGAAAAATTAAACGCATGATTTATATCAGTATAATGTGTATAGTTCACATCTAATTCAATGTATTTATGAGTTAGCGTATTCAAATAAGTAAAATTAGGTGGTTCAAATAAGCATTTTATTCATTCAAAATGTAACGCAGTTCTTTCTTTCTAGTAATGCAACCGTACAACTAATTTCATATAACAAGTTGATTGCATTTCTGAGCTATCATGCTCAAAAGTATGCGAAAGAAAAGTAGATAATTTCGCTTTCGTCGTACACTGCTCTCTAAAATAATTATTGTTTGAATATAAAGCGATAAAAGAAGAAAAATTTAAACAGAAACATCAATAAAACAACTGGAAATAGAAAGGAACCTACTGAATAATAAAATGAAATGAAAACTCAATAATGCCATTAAGTAGCAAATAACATATCGGTATGGATAAACTGAAGCATATCCAACGAGAATGCAGTTTTCCAATTTTCAGTAAAATATATAGCATGATTACCAAGACTGCTTACACACACTGACTACAATGGATACCCTCTCACGGTTGCATCGAGGGTAACAAGATTGCGGACACCCTGGCTAATGCGGGATTAAGTGATGCCTACTGAAACTCTTAACTATATGGAAATTTTTTCGAGAGCTAAAAACCAAAATAAAACCGTTTGGTTTGTCACACCGGTACATCTCTGGTATAAGAGTAGTCGTCCTGACTCTCTCTGACTCTTGAATGTAGAAGGCAGTATCAGACTACACTCACTCGCTTTATCAGTGAACAGCTTAGAACAATGAAATATTTTAAGAGTTCTAAGAGTGTTAAGGCCTGCTCCAAATGTATTAGGGAAGAGGCTTCACCTGATTGCATTTGTATTTGTCTGGGCCTCGTCAGGCAAGATCTTATAAAATATCCATTGTCAGTATTGAACTTATTCAGTGCAACAACGCAACACACATACTGACAATGAAAGAGAATGATCAGGATAAGAATGTCAAGTAGTTTTTTAATATCCTCTAACATTTTTATTTATGTTTCATGCAAGTATTCAACATATGTTTGTGCATGATGCACAGATTCATTTCACTTATCAATCAATGATCATGTTTTCTCCATTAAATTTTTTCCTAGTTTACACCGATTTGTTGAATATTAATATTTAATATTCTCTGACGTGCAGCATGTAAGTTAATAAATTTTATACTTTTAAATACGTTTTCATGTAGTCTCAGATTTTACCATTTTCAGTCTTCTTTTTTTTTCATTTTTTTCACAATTTTCTGTTATATTTTGTATTTGTTGTCAAGTTGTTTTTGAGAAAAATACTCCCTGTTTAAATTTCTAACCTTACAGCATAACTCTTTTGATAATATTTCCTTCATCCCAATATAACTATAACCAGAGAATGGCTTGTTATTTTTTTTTTTATTTCCACGTCTAATCAACTGAAATAAAATATCAAAAATTTTCTGTTTATAAGTGGTGTCATACTACTCTAAAACCAGAACAATTTCCAATTAAAAAAATGTATTAATAGGTGCTGAATATATTATCCAACAACCTTATGTAGCTTACTACTTGTTTTTTAAATAGTTTTTATAATAAATACATGCTTTCTCTTTTGTCCTTTCTTCATTCTGAAATCATCAACCTTTTATGAGAACTGCATTTCTTTGAGAGGCTAATTTATTTTTATAGATTGGGATGCAGACTGCATACCAAATTGTAATTCGATTTTTGTTTAATCCTCTTCATAGGCAGATTTGAAAATGAGATTTTCAATTCCATTGAGTTCTAATACGTTGAGGCAATCAAACTGACGAGATCAAATATACATTTTATATTTTTTAAACAAGAGTGTAGAAATTAGTACCTCAAATGAGATTGGAAGTATCATGATTATTTTGCATATGGACCATATCTTATTACCAGATTGAAAAAAATACTGAAAAAAACAATATTGAAAATGAAACTTTGGCAACATATTTGTATATAATGAAAGCGGTTAAAAGTCGTAAAAGTGACTAAAGATAAAATCATAATTATATTTTTTAAAACATATAAACACTATAAAAAAAGGAAATATTTACACATGTATAATAAGTTAACAAAAAATCCCTGCTAACCAAATACTAAAATACTAATGTATTCGTCCTGAGTAGTTAAAGTATTAATTTTACAGAAAGGAGGGAAGGACTTTAGCGGCAGAAAATTACAAATTATTATATTCTTTCTATCCAGGAATGCGTTGTAAATTGCACGTTGTTTTGAAAATTATACGTATCATTATGATTCTGTTGCGTGACTCCGTAAGGGTTACATAATTTGTATTCAGTTGGTTGTTGGTAATTTCTATAGATGCTAACTATTAACAAGTCTCTGCTACATTGAAACGAAACTATATCAGTTTCTACAGAATAGATTTTCTGTACAAACAAATTTGCTTTGCAAAGACATGAGAAATACAGGCTTCCTTACAATATGAAAGAATTTTGCATTGTAGTAGAACCTCTTGCATTTGCATAGTTAAAAAATTTAATAAGTAAAAAAAACATCGTTTTTTTAGGGGATGTTTATGGGGTGCTTCAATATAAAAAAACAAAATTTTTGTAACAGACATTTCGTCAGCTCAGTAGACTGTGTAAATAATCGGTAGTGTATTTACGGATAAATTGCCATTGAATTTGTAAGATAATGCTAATGCTTATGCGTTTCCTTTTTTCTTTTTGACGTATTATAATGAAACTGCTTTATTGTAGATAATTTCGGCTATAGTCAGAATATCTTAAAATGCATATCATTATATCTCAAGGTAAACAATTTATAATTTTTATATATAGAATTGTTACCATATATATGTATATTACTCGAAACCAAAAATAAATATTATTATGTGCATATAAATAAACATTATGGCCATATATTATTATGACCGTGTTTTTAACGCTGGATTTTAGAAATAAAGGTATTTTGATTCAATAACTATGTTACAAAATAAAAAAAAATCAATGGTAAAAGATGACAAATGAATTTAAGTTGAAACGTTAAATATACAAAGGACATAATTGAAAGTCTTCAAAATAAAGCAAACCATGAACAAATCGAGCTTACGGACACGAAATATTTCAAAAACATTATGTTTTGTCTTTCTTCTTTTGTATATCCCGTAGTAAAAAAATTCTTTTACGAAATGTTAAATTTTCAAATACTCATACTTATAATGACTTTCTTCCTGCTTGGAGAAATTTTTAAAAATCATTTTTTCATTCACTTTTTTCTATCCGAGGATTCTAAAATTTTCGACAACTGAATTCACTTTTGTACATTATTATAAAAGATGTTTCAGATATGATCTGGTCTGATATAAAAAAATAATATCAATTGCTTGTTTTCTGTGTAATTTCCTCCTGTGTTAAAAATTTTGTTTCGCCATTTTGAAATCACATTCAAGTTTATGGTATTATGTTTCTCCTTTTTCCTCACATGGTAATTGGCATTCCGGCCAGATGTAACGTCACTCCTTTTCCCTATGTAAATGCACGAGTGAATGAAATACATGAATGAAATCCACCCCGTAAAAAGGGTTGTGACGTGAGTGTAGCTATGTCGTAATCTTGGCCCTAGATGGCCCAACTGAAAAACGAGAGACCCCTTGGTTTAAAATCACTGACTTCTAAAGTCAGTGGGCTTGTCTATAACAAGAGCCGTTCGAAACAACAAGAGCAGATTCTTCTATTTACATATAATCAAGGAGCTTGAAGATATTAAATATTAAGAATGTAGCAGAAGTAAGAATAAGCAGTTCCTATAAATGATTTTTTTAGAACAATAAATAGAAGGGGAAATATCTTTTTAATTTAAAATGTAGTATACTTCAAAGAGCTGATAGAACAATATAATCATAAGAAAGAAGCCATTTAATTAAAAATTAAGTATATTATATATGAATAAAATTTCAATTTATTTAGAATATTACAATCCGACTATTTTTATTTTTGATATAAGAAGTAATTAAGATAAGAAATTGGAAGTTGGAAGATGAGAAATCAAATGCTTATTTTAGTGAAAGAGTATTTATTACAAGAGAAGAATATGAATCAGTATATTTTACATTCTACTTGAATATTAAATTTACGGACTTTGCAGAAATTCGAAATTTTTTTTTTAGAATTCAAGAAAATTATTAGGATCTATTTTTTTAAATGAAGTTTTATGCCGTAATTTATGATGTAGATAAAAACCTAATTAAAGCTGTCACAACATTGTAATGCTAGAGTTATATAGATAAAGCTGTGATGTGTTAGAAAAAAAATACAACTTTTGCTGCCAAGCAGCTCGAAAAAAGCAAAAAGAGCATCATTTGTCGCAAAATAATGAAATTAAAAATGGATAGCTTCAATAAACCAGATGAAATCGCATGAACATTATGCTTTCGAACAATATTATTTCCATAAATTATAGTTTTTATCATTTGAAGGTATTTGTTGAATACATTAAAAAATATATATCCTAAACTCGGGGATTTGAAATACCTTTCTAAAGGAAAAGAAAAAATTCTGGCATTTATATTATCTTTTATGTTCAGCAAGCAATACTATTTTTAATATAATTCATGACGAGAATTTAAAACATTTTTGTATATAAATTCCTCATTATAAATAATTTTATCATAAAAATAGAATTTCTAATTTTTTTCTCTCAAACATTTGTTTATGCTTCTTAACTTTTCAATAAATTCGAATCAACGAAATTCTTTCTAATTTAATGTAATTTATAAAAAGTAAGAGAAAAATATGAAAATTCTTTTGAAGAAATTGTGTGACATTTCTATTCTCCAGAGTTTAATGAAATTCTATCAATGAGAATTCAAAAAATGGAAACTATAGCATCGTGAAAGTTAAAACTGGACAGTCACTAAATAGAAATAAGGTGTCCTGGGATTTGACTATATTGGGGTAGTTCATACACAATATTTAGAACGGGTATAATATTATTAAATTTACACGGCTTTTATTTCTGTCATAATTTAATGCTTAAAAATATTTTTTGAGGGAATTATAAACATCAAGTTATTCTGAAATGATATAGTTGATAGTAAACATAGCCAATAATCCTGTAAACCAACTGATCGCTAAAGTTGGCTAGTATAATAAATATTACAAATTATAATTTAAATATTTACCTCCTTATACAATGACTTGTTTTCCTATTCAAACTGTTGAAAGATGTGCCATAAGAGAGCTGGATTGCTGAAAGCCTGCTGTAATGAACTCATTTGGATTATCTAAAAGTCTGCCCTCTAAAATATTGTATCATTGCAAACTACAATAAAATAATATAATTATTACAAGACACGAGGCATATTGAAATATAAAAGTAAGAGTGATAAGTAAGAGTATTAGCTCCACAGAAACAAGCAAAAATCTAGACTTATGAAATTGAGCAATTTAAGGAAAGTTTTAGTTTGATATTTATTTAACTATCAATACACCTTAGAATTTTCTCTGATGAATTTCAATAATTGATGTCAAGCGCAAGATAAAACGCAGTGGTGATTCTTTGTGACTATATGATTAATATGACCACAAAGATATTCTAAAAACATTAAACTGCAAATAAAATATGATTGTATAAATGGGAAAAATAAACATAATTCCTGCTTATCACAGAGAAAAAAACTCTAATCGATTTATGTATTATGGGAAATATGAAACTGAATTTTTAAAAAATGCTGTCCTGTTTTGAATTCTATAATTATTACCGAGACTTTGAAGGAAATCCAAAGATTTTGAATTGAATGTTCAAAATACGATGAAATCATTTATACAAAAGGCATTCAATTAAAATCAATAAATAAAATTTTAATTTCAACTATATATAAGCTGTAAAAACTTTTCTGCTTACCAGGTATTTTGAAACAGAACTCATTAAAAAGAACTATTTAAATTTAGTCCATTTTTAAACGAATGCTAACTTAAAAAGACAAGATTAGTCTGGCATAAAATATCTGTGTACCACCATTATTTTGCCTTTTATTTTATCTCTTATTTCTCAATATCAGTAAAATACTTCTAAAGAGATGAATATGACGCATGAACTTCAGACTTAAAGTGTTTAATTGAATAAGGATAAGACAAAGATAACCAATCTCGAATTAAAAACTTATGTAAGTTGAACTAATAATTACATCAGCTTTAATTGAATTGCACAGTTCAGACCATCCGAACTGTATCGACAAATAGATTTATGTATACCAGTCAGTAAATATTTACTGTAATTAGAATATATTAAGTAATTATCTTTTAAAAGATTCTAGATAACATTGAATCAAAGGAAAATTCCACAAAATTGAATGGAATTTGGAAGAATATAATGATGAAATAATATATATCATAAAATTAGTAATATTTGTGCTATTTTTATTTCCTTCTTTTATTTAAATACTTTTTTGTTTTATTTAATAATATTCTTTGAATTTTTCTACTTCGATTAGATTTATGGTATATTACTTTGTGTCTTAAAATATCGTTTTAATGTCTTCGCTAATGACTTAAACGGCTCTTTTATATATATATATATATATATATATATATATATATATATATATATATATATATATATA
>JAPMOR010070632.1:1504857-1526502 GCA_026543865.1 Argiope aurantia
GTGTGTGTGTGTGTGTGTGTGTGTATATATAAATACGGTCATAAGAGTAAATGATTCTAATTTTTATTTATATACTCATAACAAAATTTATTATTTGTTTTATTACGACTTAAACGTTTAAATTTCATTTTTGCCCATAATTCTTTCAACAGTTAAATACAAAAGTATAATTTGTTTAAACAGAAAGAAAATAGAATTTATTATTTAAATATGACATGACTTTCTGTTTCAAATTAACAGAGTATTTCAGTGAAATGTAAAAATATATCTGTCATATGAATTTAAAAAATTATAATCATTTTTTATCATTTCCAGCCATCAAGCAAAAAGTAATTTTCATCTTTTTTCTTAAAGTAATAAAAAATATGCCAGGGTCTAAATTTATTTTTATATAAATCTTTTTTTAATCATGTTTGCAATGAAATTGAATTCTCAGAAATTTAATGTTGGACGTAATTAGATGCTAATTAATTTTTTTAATAAAAATTCTTATTTTGACCAAAATAGTTTTTTTTTATTATGACAATTTTAATACTTGATTGGGTAAGTAAAACAGGGGATTTCCAATACAATTTTGGTATGTTTTTTCCATTTATTCCGTTTACAAATTTAAATATTTTAGGTTAATTTCTACAAAAGTAATTTGTTGTGAAAAGAAAGTGTGTTTTTTATTCGATAATTAATCATTTTATGCATATGTAGTAAATGCGTATAATAGATTTATTAAATGCATTACGAATGTAAATATTTAATATTTCAGTAAAACTTTTTCTCACACAATTATAAATAAAAGTGTTGAGCAGCTGTTTCAAAATGAAATATAATGCACATAAATATGTTTCATCTGCATATGCAAATGATAATTTGAAATGTATCTTATCTTTTAACTAATTCTATTTTAATAAAATTTGCATGCACGAAAATTATATAAAACACATTCAAAACAATAATTGATTGTTCATAATTTAAATAAAGTAATTTATAAAAAGTAATTGAATAATGCAAAATGATGTGGAGCTTTATCTGTTGATTCTTCACGTTAAAAAATTGAGTAAAAGTTTATTTCTTGAATTGAAATAAAAAAAAAATATATATTAAAATATAATTGTAGAAACAAATTATATAATTCCTAATAGTAGAATTGTTTATTAAAATGCTTCACAATTCCTAAAATATTTTTTTTTCAAATGGTTTCCATTTTGCTGTTTTCAGCAAAACATTCATTAGGTAAAGAATTGACTCATCAGACTGGAAATCTTCCATTTTTCTTGAATCTTTCATTTTCTTATTCTACTTTGTAGCCTAAATTATTCTTTCAAGAATAAATCATTCTCAAAAGATTAACTATAAGCTTTTTCTACATTATTGAATAAACTGTATGACCGATATTAATAGCCCATTAATAATGCTCTTACGAGTAGTCTCGGATCATTTCGCTCGGTAAACAAAGCTTCCTCAAACTATTACCTGCATCATTATATACCTCACTAGCAATCGAAAATCAACACTATTGTTTCCAAAGAACAGTCGGCAAACTACCAAGTTTCTGTGGACCCATTCTTTCGTTTCTGTTTGTTAGATATTTTCATTACTTGTTTCCGATGGCGGTTCAAAGTTCAACCACAAGAGTGCGCTCGTGTTGTATTCCCAACTCAAACTACTCGTTGAGCTCTTCGGCCAGTCTTTCTTTCACAGAAATTCTGCGCGCTCTTCACTGGATCATTTCTCTTCGCAGTTTGGCATCGCTCTTAAGAATAGTTGGGAAAATCATTCTGAACACGAGTTTTAGTAATTATTCTCAAGCACTTTGTTCTAGTTGCATTTTATAGTGTGGACTACGTTTAATAGGACAGTAAAGAAGTAAAAGTAGGATAATATTCATGTAAGTTTTTTTTTTATTTATACTTGCAAACGAATAAGAGTTGAAAATTTTTGATGCAGTTTTTTTTCCGTTCATTAGTTTGGATAGTGTTTATTTTTTATCAAAATTAGTGTATGCACAGTTTTTCCTGATAATGTTTAAATTTAACGTAATTAAGCTATAATAGATTTTATCGTTTCTAAAAAAATAAATTCAGAATGTTTCTGATGTCAAATTATTCTTAAAAGCTGTAAAAATTATTCCAAATAACTTTAATTTCTAAATTACTTCCTAATTTCTTAGTTATTTCATTTATCTTATTCTTTTAATTATCTAAACCAAATTCTGAGCAAATTAAATAAATTATTTGGAAAATACAGAAATATGTTTAATATATTATGAAAAACTACAAATTAAGAGTCGTAAATTTACTGGAAATAAATTAATATTTAAAAAGGTATTTAATTAATTTTTACAGTAGTAAATAAGTTTTACACTAATCGGTTCTCTTTGCAAATATTCATAAAGAGTTTTAACAAATTGTCTTTATAAATAAAATTAGTAGATAATGATTTTAAAAAGGCAAATAAAAAATATATATTTTTTAAGTCTATGAAACTGTCACTAATTGCGGACGAATATTAGATTGATGTTAAATTATTTTTGATATCTATACCATATGTAAAATTCATTTTTCAAATTTGATTAATTAATTTTCTTCCAACTTGGGTTATTTTCAACCAGGTAACATTTTCCTGCATCCATAAAACTGAATTTCGATGAATCTGCTTTGATCTAGTGGTTCGTTGCTCATTTTTATTACTGTGTTTTTATGTGTTTTTTGTAACATAAAACTTTAATAAATTTGTAAAAAAATGCTCTAATATTAAAAAGCATACTTTAAAAAAATTGTTTTATATGTCCCTAAAATTCGGTATTCAAAGGGAGAACAAATTTCTTGATATTTAAAGTGCTTTAAATTATTAGAATGTATAATATTCTTTTCCTTCAAGAAAATTTAAATCGTAATTATTTTTTTAAATTTACTTTATTGTTGTAGATTTATTAAGGCAATATTTTTCATCAATGAATATCTATTATTTTTACAAAATGAATTATAAATTTTTTCTATTATTATAAATTATTCATTATGTACCTCCGAATATAGAAATTTTCAATCCTCTCTGTAAGCAAATGTATATTATAAAATTAAAATTTTGCACAAGTATTGATTACTTTCTATGATAATTTTGAGTGATATGAGTTTCGAAATCGATTATGTTTGTATATGGTTTTCATAAAATTTTATTTTTATTAAAAATGATGGAATTATATTTATTATTTTGCTCTATGAAAGTATTTGCGATATTAATGTGAGGGAAAATAAAATCTTCAATCTGAAAAAAAAATTCAATGAATTTTATAATTATTTCTATTATGTATCTTTATATTTATAATGTCTTATACACTTTTTTATTACATGATTTATTAAATTTACTTCTTTTTACTCTTTTTATTACATATAAAACGTTCAATTTGTCACATACATTCAATTATTTTCCATTATATATGTACAGGTAAACTTTTAATACCCTTACTATTTTTATGACTCGAATTCTAACTGTTGCCATTTACAGATGACTGTTAATCGAAAATTCCCTTTTTGAGTCATTTAGAGAAATATATTTTTTTTAAATATCCAAGGTCATTTCTTCATCGATTTCTTGGAATGCACCCTTGTATTAAGGAGTTAATGGGTATTTAGCTCCTTAATTTTTTTTTGTTATCGATTGGTATGTATTCGAAAAGGGAAGAAAAATGTTCGTCCACTTATTCTTGCATTAGAATTTAAAAGCTTGTATAAATTGGAAAACAAACTATCGATTACGAAAGTTTAGCCACTAAATCGTTTCTTAAAACTGGAAGTTTATTTTTTGTGCACTTTATTATTATTATTTATTTATTTATTCTTTATTATTTTTATACTTTAGAGTTTGGATGTCAACATTGTGTATAAAGATAGCACTTTTTTAAAATAGGATAAATATAGTTATTTCATTTTAATCAAGTCTTCGTTTTATTTTGAAATTTATTTTGAAATTATTCTCATGTTTTCAACTTTCGATACGCCGAAAATCCTTCAAATTCTAGTTGATTTATAACATTTTTAATAGTTTTCATTTTTTTTATTATATTAAGAATTAAATTATCACTATATTATAAAAAAAGATACGTATTTGAGGCATTTACGAATTTATATAGTTTACAAGTCGCAAAAAAACTTAATAAACTTTTTGCTGGTTTTCTTAAAACGTTTCTCATAATTTCAAATTTCAATTCTGCAGTTTCATTAAATATTACATTAATCAATATATCACATAAAAATGACAGTGATGTATTTGGAATATTTAAGGAATTATAATTTTTGTGAATATAATTTTGGAATTATAATTTTTAAGTTTGAGTGAAACATCATTTGCAGAAATTATATGTTTGTAACACATTGGTTTTGATAGCTTAAAAATTTCATTAAGGTTAAATATTTCTTTATAAAGTTTGAATTCACTCAGTGTAATGCTATATATTTCTGTAATGTCTTTGATATTTATTGCCGACAAAATTGCTACTTATGAGTTACATCCTTTCTGAATGACAAAAAAATGACTGGATAAGTTTTATTGATGATTAAAACATATTTCATTTTCCAATGAAATTAAATAAAAATGCATTAGCTTTATCAAGAATATTTTCGATTCTAGGCATAATAGCAAAAAATTTATTTATCTTTATCATTAAAATTAGGGAATCCTTTTCATATTTTAATGCAACACCTATGTTTTTTACACATGTCTCTAAAACGACTTTTATTAGGAATTTATTAAAACGTTTTCTGGCAAGAACTAAGCTAAATTTTTAATCCTTGCGTACCGTGATAAAAACATGAGAAATGATTACAAATTTTCTAAATATTTTTATAAGCACGAAATTATTTAGAAAATGTGAAAAATCAATAATATAATTTCTGAAGCTCACCTAATAGCTTATGATTATTAAACTGACATCTTAAAACTAATTTTGAAATTTTGAAATGATATAAAATTCTTTCTTTTTTCCCAAATATATTTTTGAAAGTTATCCTGAAAAAAAAACACAACATTCAGTTTTTTTCAATTAATTAAAAATTTCCCCCCCAAAAAAAAAATCGTACCCAGGTGCACATTAAATGAGTTCCAATTTTGGTAGTTGTAGGGCAAAAATTTGTGGAGTGTCGATACACACACCGTCATCTTTATTATTTGTTGTTGTTTATAATGGCACTTTCCATGGACAAGCTCGCTGACGAAATCAGCGATTTTAATCCAAGGGAGCGTCTCTTGTTTCAGCAGCACCAACTAGGGCCCATAGTATGTCTTAGTTACTGATGCATCACATTCACTTGCGCAACAACTTTTTACGGGGGGGGGGCACATTCACACATCTCACATATAGAACAGAATTAAGAACAACCATGCCCGAACCAGGACTCGGACCCAGGAAGCCCAGATCACGGTGAAGACGCGCTACCCCTATGCCAGGATGCCGGCATATTATTTGTACAGACAGAGATTGCTTCTTTGCGAAGTCAGTTTCGTTGTAAAGAAAATAATTTATAGACAGATAGTGAATGGATTATTGGTTGGAAACAAATTGTCAACAAATTTCGAAAGTTAAGTAACAAAAATAATTTCCGAAAATATTCCAGATTTGACGTTATCTTAAATAGAAGTAGAATTCTGACGACTTTGAATAATTGCAGGGGTTATAACATGCGAAGGTACACAGATGAGAGTTAGTCAACTGACATTAGTCAAGGTGTGATAAGAGTTCAACGAAATCTCTCTTAAGAGTATTAATAGCAGCGCTTTATGCTGTTGCTATTGTAAAATAGGAAATTTTTACCATCCAATAATTGCTTTCTGAAAGGGCTATTTTATGAAGATTTCTTCTGTACTCTCTTACCTGCGTCATGTGTGTTTTTGTGCAAAATAAAGAGTCGTCAACTGTTATTGAGTTTTTCAACTTTTTACCATACACCCTGCAGACGGATTTTTTCATAAAGCATAATTAAACATTTAAATACCAGATGTTATTTATTGAATTTTGAATGGGTTATCTTCGTCTATGCCAAATAATCAATTATCATCCGAAATCAAATCAGTTAACATGCATTGTGCAATAAATTACACAGAATCCGATAAATAATTTTGAGGAAAATGATAATCGAAATTCATTTCTATTCTAATTTCCATCTTAATTTGAATCGGAATTATATAACAGTATCTTAAGAGTACGATATTATACATAAAATTTCTTATTGAGAAATATTTCCAAAATATCTCCTATTATGCCCTATCATTTTGAAATATATTATATCGGAGTAGTCAGCGTAATAATATAAATTACATTAAATACATTACTCAGTTTTAAAAGAAATAAAAACTTTGCTAAAATAAAACAAAGAAATAGCATTCTTAAATGCACATTTATTATTCAACCGTAATTTTAATCGTCTTTCTTTTTCTCATCTTGAAAAGCGATGAAATTTACAATAATCTATTTCTTACACAAGGCAAAGTAAATTATTTTTCATCAATCTAAAACTCTACTTTTAAGAACACTCTATATTAAAAGCATTGCAATTTCTTCTTCATCAGCAACCATCTTCAACAACCAGGGAACAATTTTAAAGCCATTAATAACGTAAAGGATACAAGGGTGGATGAGTTTTATTTTAAAGATAAATGAAGAACTTGCCAAATTTGTTTCCAACTACTTATCAAAACAATATCAAACTCAATTGTCTGGCAATAACGTGAACACAGCAGAAGAGAGAAAACATGCTTCATTCATATAAGCAGCGAATGTTAATCCGATGTTCTTAATTTATTTTGAAACATACAAAGTTTATTCAGGTGTATTGTGATGACAGTCCACTTTGTTTTTTGTTTGAAATTATTCTTGTCCTAAGGCTTTTGTTTCGAGTAAAACTGTTGACTTAATAAGCCTTAAACAAAGGTATTGAGAAAGGGTACACAGTTTAAGAACATATCAAATAAAACGGCTTGCTCGCTATTGTTTTATTATGCCTTGGAGGGAGTTTCTGAAATTTAATTGTTAACTCTTTTATAAAACTCGTGCAAACATGCATTCATTTGAATGATATGTTTATTAAAGTTTCATTTTAAATAACTGGGAGCCTTTTTAGTAAAATGCATAAAAATAAAACTTGTTTAATAAGAGATCAAAATGAGAGTGTATAAAATTACATTATTTTCGAATAAATAAAACATTTTAACAAACACAAGTCGCTTAATAGCGACAAGAATTGCCTAGAATAGAAGCAGTTAATTAAACACAATTACCTTTAAAATTTGAATATTTTTGGACAACTATTAAATTAAGAAATTCAAATTTGATTTAGTGATTTAATAATAGCTTGTAGAGTATATTTATGTATAAATTATTTTCTATGATACAGTTTAGAACAAACTTTTAAGAATTTAAGTTTAAGAAATTCCATTGTATTTTTCATTTAATAATTTATGCGAATCATTTAATGGTTTTTTATATATGCAGTAATTTTGAAGTGAAAGACTTTTTGATTGTTTGTAATTTTTTTAAGCATCGATTTTTAATATTATAATGCATTTGCGAAGATGTTTTTACAAAATATTTTAAATAAAATAGAAATGGATTTCGCTTTTTCAAAGGTAATGATACCAATAAAATAAAAGAAAATCGCCCTAAAAATCTGTTCTAAGAACATAAAATAGCACATGGGGAATTAATTAGTGTTCATTGTTTATGATAAATATTTTAAAATTTTACGTCTGTGTTAAGAATTTTGTATTTCGAATGTCCATTCATATAATATTTCACTTCAAACTAAGCTTTAAGAATATCAATTTATATGAAATTATTTTCGCTCATATCACGTATTTGATATTTTCTGCTATTATATTCGTGATTATTATACTATATTTGTACGAGTTTTATTGGTGTCTTTTCATTTGCGACTTGAACAGCAAAATAAATCTGGTTTTTAATTTATTATGTTATGTTTTCATTAATTTATGTTGTGTTTTTAAATGTTTATGCTCTGATTTTAAGTTTCTATTTTGTATTTTTACGTGTTTCTGATATGTTTTTTAGTGTTTAAATTATGTTTTTAAGTGTTTGTGCTATGTTTTCAATGCTTATGTTATGTTTTTTTTTTATTTTTGATAATGTATCTTTTCTATCGCTTAGTGATTTTCTACGATGTATATTTGTTCCTTTTTATGTTTTTGCTGTTTTAATTATTTTTCATCTTTATCTCGAATTACAGAGGATATATTCCGAATGACATAATGATTCAGTTTGGATTTCTACTGTAAAAATGATACAAATATATAAAAAAAATGTGATAAATAGGAAGAATAATATCAAAACAATTCTGCATAGTCATATTTAAAAATAAAATAAATTCCATTATTTTCGTTTTGTTTTATCAAAATATTAATAAATCAATATATTAATTAAATTATGATTTGTCAATGAAGTATATATACTGATTATTGTTTACCTATTTCAAAAATATATTTAACACTTTCTTATTTCATTTTTATGTATCCGAAATGATTTAATAATTAATTATTATGATACTGTAACATCTTCATTTGAAACAAAAAAAGTTTGCAAAAGTTATATTTAACACATTTAATATTATAGGTTCAACTATTTTAAATGGCAATATTATATCTGAACATTTTTTTTATAAACACAATACAAATGTACACATAAAGAACAGAAAATAAGCTTTTTCAGATGCATTTTCCTGAAAAAATTATAGTAATCAATTTTTGATAATCGATAAAATAATCATTATCGAACTTGATTCTTCCATGTTGAATGTTAATAAATCAAGATTTCAGAAGAGACATTGTTGAAAAAATATAATTAAATTGATCTTGTGAGCGTGCAATAATGCTTTAAACAATTTACAATAAGAAAATAGCTTTTATAGATATTATTATTTGAAATTTAAAAGTAGCACCAAGAATATTAATTTTTTCTCATGCTTGCTTAATACTCACAGAGCTTAAATTAAACATATAAGCATCTTTGGTGGTCAGATTCGGCAAACGTATTTCTTTATAGAAATGTATATATGTATTTTTTTGTTTCCTATAATTAAAAAAATAATGTCATTAATGTTTCACTGTTTCGTTAAATATTGCAAATCTTATGGATTTAAAAACGGGAAATAAAGATTACCCATTTTTATAAAGGCTAAATTTTTATGCACTATGTTTTATATAACTAACATAAAATCTGAATATATGACTTCATTACTTCATTTTGGAAAATTTTAATCAAGACTTCCGAGTTCTAATCCTCATTTAACATAATATATATACTTTTTAATTTTAAATAAAAAGGATGAAAGTAATTAAAACCAATTTTGTCAAAGAAATTATCGTGGCTAGTCATATTAAGATTTATGCTTTTAAGTTAATATGTTTAACTGGAATTAATTCAAAATTCTTTGTTGTTCTTCCAATTTTATTAATTTGAGAATTTGATAAGCACATTTAATCTTTAATTCTATGATTTGATATGATTTGACAATAGTCTTTAGTTTTTAATTCTACCAAGGAACTATGCTGTTTTATAATACAGTAAAAAACTTTTATATCGAAATATTGTTCGAAATAGCTCTTTATATACGTTATAAACGTTATCAACATGAATAGTTCGAACAAACCAGTAGGTACTTTTTGAAAACTCTCATCACTAAGACATTGCGTCAATGTTTCGCAATAAAAAAGCAAAAAAGAAACATTCATGCTCAAAGCTCTGCGAGTTAGGAAATACAATAACAAGTGAGTCTGTCTGAAGCCGAAGAAAAATAAGGGGCGCAAATCTTGTACCAGCAAAAACGGCGAAAGGAAATGCCTTAAGCGGTGCGCCTCAGAAAAATGATCACACGTAAACATCTTGAACAAAAGAAGTCTTACAATGCAGCTGACCTTTGTCAGTGGCCCCAAAAAGTACAAAACACCTTAAACATCAAAAGAGAGAATGTGGTCTCACTAGTAGTTTCTTCTTTTCCAGGCAATTCTTGTTCCTTGCTTTAGAGAATGTCGTTGCAAAGAGTGAAAAATTAAACATCCTCTTAACTATATAGAGTACAGAAAATATTTCATTTTATTAAGTTAAGAAAGTACAAGCTATTATGTATTAACTTTGTGCTCTAACTCACATGCTCAAAAGATTTCAAAGAAATTGCAGGTATAATAGATCATTTTCTATCTTTGATAATTGTCTTCAACGTGAAGAATAATGTGGAAAACAAAGCACTATCAACACCTATTAAATTTATAGGGCATAAATAAATTTGAGAATTAAAGTTTTTAGTTATATAGGCGATAAATAAAATTATGGCCCTGAATATCTTATAAGTTAAAAGTTAACATTTACTTTAAAGTTAACTTAAACTTTAAAGTTAAACTTGTTCCTCATAAGCTTATGTTCCTTAGAAATGTTCCTCATAGCTGAACTAAGCTTTAAAAATGTTTTAATTGAACTATGATGAGGAGCATTTTAAATATAGTTAAACGTTTATAACTTGATTTATATATTTGCACTCTTAATGATATTTATTTAAACCTTTGGGGGCCTAGGTGTCCTAGTGGTAAGGTCTCGGCTTGGGAACGGGGGGGGGGCCTTCAAATTAGTAATTCGATTTCACCAAAGAAACGTTGCTAAGCGGGTCTGATGCACGTTAAATACATCGGAGCCAAATGTCCCACCGATGTTGTGGTGTGGAAGTTTGGAGAGGACGTGATAACTCAGGTGTCGTCCTCATCATCTGACCATAGTTCAAATATACTGGGTTCGTCCCCAAATACCACTAGCGTTGCTGTAAAGCGGGACATTAATATAACTAACTAAAAGTACGTCATTTATTTTTTACGCCATCAACCTTTATATTGAACTGATTTTCACATGATTATTACAATTGTAAGTATATATATTAATATATTTCAAAATAGCCCTCTTTACTTTTATTTTTCATCGAAAGTGAAGACGCCTGTAGGGAAGGATTCTATAGATTATTAGTATGTCTCTTTCTTCTAGGAAATGGAAGATATGTCATCACGTAGATATGTTGCCGCCATTACAGATCCATTTACCTCTGCTTCGAGCAAATAGTAATATAAATCGGTCCACCGGAAAATATAAAAAAGTCACAGCTATTCACGAAATACCATGAAATTGAAGTTGTTGCTCTGTCCTTCTATTATCAAATATTATAGAAACAATTTTTTTTTCCTCGAGGAATAAAATCTGTTTTGCTTAGAATTCAGAGTTGAATTCGTATGCTAATTCTTAAATAAATTCATAACTATTTTTCTGATTTTAGATGTTATTAATTGTTCAGAAGACAAAAAGTTGTGCCTAGGAGATTTACCATAAATAACTTAATTATTGATAAGAACTGCATTTATCCCTTGTGATACATTTTAGTTTGCTTAAAAAATCATCGTTTATTTTTAAAATAATTATTTTGTAATATTAATGGTGCGCGTTAAGCAACTTAAGGGCTATTTTGAGACATATCTCGTAATTATGAACCATGGCCAGATGATGAGGACTACACATACATAGTCTTCCGCACATTTCCGTGCCACATAAATGGGAGAACATATTATCTCGTTTGATACATCCCAGTTTGCTTGGAGAAACATCATATATTTTATAATTAATTATTTAACAATATTAATGGTCCTCTTTAAACAACTCAAATGCCTTTTTGAGATGGATCACATAATTATCAACCATGGCCAGATGATGAGGACTACACATGAACAGTCATGCCGTCCTCAAATTTCCATACCACATAAATGGGAGACCATATAGCTCTTGACTTCAGATTTACTCATTGGATGAATATTTTAAAGGTATCAGGTCTTGTATATTGATGTCTCCCGCTTTTATAAATTTTGGAAATAATATCTTAATGGTATACATACATTAAATGAAATTGTTCCTTTGTGCAGTTTTATTTCCTCAGCGCGCAATGAATACCAGCATTTGACAATATTTGTATTAATAAATTTTTGGTATTGAGTTTGTAATGACAGTTCCCAAATAGATAATCGACGCAAATATTTGATGTAAATAAGAAATTAATTAAAGCTAACATTTATACATATGAGCGCATAAATTACAAATGCAAAATAAAAATTTCCATTCTTTTCAAAATAAAACTGATAGACATGGCAATCAGAAGACTAATATTAACCAATGCAAATTTCCATCTTTACATGACATGTGTTGTCTTATCAGCTTGGACAAATATTTTGTTTCATAATCAAAAAACATAAAATTCCTAAAAGCATAACATTCACTTTATTTTAATGCAAATTCCTAAATAATTAAAGTGCAAAAGAGATACATATTATATTACCCAAAGGAATAAAAATATTCGTATTAATTTTTGCATGGTTCTGATAAGAGCGTCTGTTGAATGATAAATTATCAATTTATAGCAATTTTTCATTTAAAAATTTGCATGTTTTTCAAATTTTTAATCTGATTTCAAGTTTATTTATAAAGCAGAGTTTTTTATTTTATTTTTTCCTTAATGTAAAGTGTACATGATAATAAGTACTTTTAAAATATTATCAATTAAGAAAAAATATAAAAAAATGCAAATTCAGGAAATAAAATAAATCGCCATTTCATAATATTTCCATGAGTAAAAAAATGAACAAAATTCGTAAATATTATAATTATTTTAATTGGCATGTCCGCGTGTAGATTCAAAGATTATTTTTTAATCAGTTTCTGCATTTTTTGTCATTTAAATGCATTATATATAAAAAAAGTCATCTTCGAATCCATTAAAAAATTGCTAGCTAGAACGAAAATATCATAATTCAATTTTCTAAATGAAAATGTTTCTTAAAAAACATCGATCTTGCACATATAATAGCATACATATATCTAACAATATTAAATTTATTTATTTATATATAATTTACTATTTTGGACTATGTCCGTACTTTTATAGAAAAACTTCTAGGAATTTCAATGACCAAAAAGCCATATTTACAGATGTCATTTTCCTTTTCTTCTATAGAATCTGAGACTGTTTCGAATTCAAAAAGATATAAAAGTAAAATATTTTGAGGAATAAATCGCAAACAAAAGTTTGAAAATTTTCAACAGGATAGAAAACGTTTACGTAGGATATACTTTAAATATACAAAATACCCTTGTTAAACTTCATAATTTTTATTCAGAAAAGTATCGTGATAGTTTGCATTTTATCACAAAATTTTCTTTGACTTTCAGAGAATCAAGTATTGTTTGATGGAAAAAGTTCCCATGTTTAGAATTCTTGTATGATAAAAATCTTTTAGGAAATTTCTTGTCTGTTTATACATTTTCTCATAGCGTGTCATGAAACTTTTCTAAAATATTGTCACGCACAATTTGGGACTGTACATTTAACATTAAATGCTTTTATATTTTATAGAACCTTAAAACGTATATGGGTCACTGTCAAAAATGTTGTTGTCTTAAATATTTATTAGTTAACTAAAGCATTTTAAATTTAAAAAATATCAATCAAGAGACAAAAATCATCTGTTTATTGTGACATTGCATCAACTAAAAAAAAATATAACCCCTCAATCTCAAATCAGACGCCAAAGTTTGCGCTGATTACATTCTAATTGTTTAATACTCAAGATGATATAACTGAATATCAAAAGGTTTCTTAACTTTCAATTAATTTTCTTTTCTCTGGTTGCATGCCCAATTTCATTTCTCTAAAATCTAATATTCCATTATGCTTATTATGGATTGTTAATTTTTCGATAACATTTTTTCAAAACTGTTCATTTTATAAATTTAATTTTATAACTTGATATTAATTAAACGAAATATTATTGGTTAGAATTAATAAATCTTTGGACAATTTTATTTACTGTCTACTCAATCATTCAATCCAAACTATTTTATTGCCAATTATATTATTTAAGAATATATCAAAATACTTTTTAAGATAAGAATGTTTTCAGAATGTGGAATTAAATTTTGCCATCAGTTTAACTGATGGCAAAATCAGTTAATAATCAAAACAAATAATCGAATCAGTTAATAATCAAATCAGTTAATAATCAAAATCAGTTATAATCAAAACAATAATGTTTTTTTTTAGAATTCTATGATGAATAAAACTTTTAACATTCAATCAAAATAGAAGATTTGTCTACTTTATAATTCCGCTTAAAGCGAAGATATTCAAAAGAATAAAGCGAACTGATTATGTTCTATCTTAACGAAATCATATACTAAATGAGATTAGATAAATTGAAGCTTCTATAAAAAATTACGTTTGTGTGCTAAGGGGTTGAAAAAAAATAATTGTTAATATGAAGATAAAAGAAAATAATAGTGCATGCGTGAAGTCTTGGGAAAAAACACTACCAGGTAATTAAAACACTTTGTATTCCATTTAAACTAATTAAGCAATCACCATAATTAAGTATAAAACCATACTAAAAATTCACTAAAGTCAGAAATATATTTTTAAAAATAACTAACGTTCTAATTTAAGTTAGGTCTTTATATTATTCATTAGAATATTTCAGAATTCTGTTTATTCTGACATCCATACTTCCGTTTAAAATTTTCTACTTCTTAATTCAACTAAATAAAAATGTTTTAAGAATGATTTTAATTTTATTATATAAATTGCATTTGAAGAATTCTGCACAGGTAACTTTAAATTATTTGAAAACCCCTTTTCCAATCACGAGGACAGTGATTTCTTGTTAAAATGCCAGTTTTTTTTTAAAGCATTTATATCTATAAATAGTCCAGATTTTTTTAAAAAAATGTTTGTAAATATTCATAAGTTTTAGAGAAACTATCTTCGAATGCAGCAACACGTATCAGCATCAGCTCTTGCGATAGAGGTTTCTCATAAATTTCTCATTTTTTTGTTTGATGAATGATGCATGTTTCATACCGATACAAAACAAAACTTTCCTTCTCTAAGACCGAAAAAAATGCCACTGAAAGCACAGTTGGTGAACAGCACTCTCTGCGACTGTAACTTCCAAGGAAAAAATTCTTATTTCTTTCTTGTCACGATTTGTCTCAGATCTTGGTCTGATTTATAGCAAAGTGACACCTTCAATGCAAGTTTTCCAACGTTTCCCTCCACTTGTTTCGATAACTTCCCAATAAACTTCCCTTCCAGTTTTAGATCTACTCTTTTGAGTTCTATGGCTAATACTATCACTCTTTCTGCTTTCAAAATAATTTTCGAATAAAACCCTTCATTCATTTATTTTATGTGATGAATGGCATTGAAGACCCCTTTGAAACAGAATATGTTCCTATTCAGAACATTAATCTATGGATGGATGGCTGCATTTTAGAGATGGATTGTTATTTAGTATATCACTTTTCTCGCCAGTTTTTGTAGAAGAGTTCGAATTAATTGCATTTTTTTGCTGATGTATGTCCGTACGTCATAAGATGTACGGATACAAAAAAAATAATTTCAAAATATTGTTTTTAAACTAAGACATTCGCCTCACATTTTATTCTGTGAATTTAGTAAATTGTAATATTGTATTAAATTAAGAGCTCCTGTCACTTTTTTAATGCACAATGGCGAAAAAATGTATTGTACCTGCCAAAAATTTCATTTTAAATGTTTCATTGAATGTCTACTTATAGAATTTTTTGATTTAGAAAGATTATTTTTTTGGAATGCTGTATGTTTGTTTATTTGTCCTCAAGAAAATGAAAAAGCTAGACAAATAAAATTTGATGCGTGATTGTCATCAAAATTCCATATCAGTTTCGCATTTTGAACGAAATTCATCAAGGGAAATTCTTTCTAACTGCTCGCCTATGTGCATGATATGATAACTCAATAAAGCAACCAGCGAGAAGGATGAAATTTTGTACATACATTTATAGATAAAATATATATATTTGAAGCCATATTCAGTTTCAATTTGATTGTCTATTTGAGTATTGAGTATATATGTGAACAAGATAGCTTTGCAAATGTAAGGCTGCTTCAAATTGTTTATTGGGTTCGGATTTGTTCATATGCATAAAACTGTCTCTGCAATTAATGAATGAAATTATATCCACGACGCTATTCAACTGTCCTAATGTAATGAGTTCGGATTTATACATATGCATAAAACTGTCTGCAATTAATGAATGAAATTATATCACGACTCTATTCAGCTCTCCTAATGCAATGATTTCGGACAGTTGAATAGCAAGCTTAACACAAAGTTTATTATACATTTAAGTATTCGTAATGAGTAAAACGAAGTTAAACACAAAATTTTGTCAAATTTTATAGCAAGGAAGTAAGACGAGTCTAAACACAGAATTTTCTAAATTTTATTACTCATGATTTTAAATATTATTAAATTATTATTAAATTAGAATTTTTAAACGAGAAATTTGTTGACTAATTCAGTTTCTTATCCTTATTTGCTTATGCTATACATAAGTAAACGTCTTTAACAAATTTTATCCAGGCGTGCTACTTGATTAGCCCAAGATCCTACTTCGGGTCCAGTGGTAGGTAGGAATTTAGCTGATGCCTTCATTCTCACGGTCTTGTTCTATCTCATAACGACCCGCCTACCCGAAAGGGTGTAAGACCTTTAATGTCTCCTGGGAGAAAACCATTATTTATTTATTGAGAAGTTTGCATTCTTTGCCAGAATATCAACATTTACTAAGGGTTACTTTTTCAAGTAACATTGCGAATCACAAAGGATAGAAGAAATCGTATACTATATGGCAATATGAAATGCCAACTTAATTATATTCAAAATACAATGAATTGACTAAAATGCAAAATAAAAATAGCAATAGATTGAAAATAAAAACTTAATTTAAGACATAAACTTAATTTCCTATTACAACAAATGCAGTAGAAAAACACAACAAAACAAAAGTGGATTAAAAACTTGTACAGAAAAACCCAAAATTTTTAACAATTAAATTTCCTGAACGGAAAAGCCATCAGAAGATCTACCAAAATAAGAAATAATTAAAGCAATAGTAAAAAAAAAGAAAGACCGCAAAAAATCCAGAGCAGAGAACTAACACCCAATATTCTTTTCAATTTCATCACAAAAATCTCTCAAGATTTCATAAATCTTCTCCATCGACCTCAGATAAACCTTATTTCTAAATGGCTTTGTTCTCATAGAGTGTATGCTTTATGCTAAAGTATTATTCATCCAATCGCTAGGCTTTGATGTCGAAGCAATGACCAATCTTTCCAGGATCTTCCCAAATGCTCGAAGGCTGCGAGGAATCTTTGATTTCACTCAATGAAAAGCATGGTGTATTTATGCCTGCATCCGTTGCATTATACCCCATGCTTAGTTTAGTTATATTCATGCCCTGTTATAAAGCAACACATGGATAATTTTGGGACGGATCTGGTAATTTTAAACCGCGGTCAGATGACGTAGACGATAACTGAGCTAGCATTCCCCTCTCTAAGCTTCTGTGCCACATCATCTGGAGGACATTTGGCCAGACTAATTTAATGTGCACCATATCTATTTACATGATGGTTCTTCGGGTCTAAAACTTGGAGCCCTCCGACTCCAAAAACGAAACGTATGTAAACGAAACGTATATATATATATATATATATATATATATATAGAATTTCTCAATGCATTAAGCCTAATTAGTTGAGTATAACATGCATTTTTTTTTTTTTAATTCTATACAATATACTTTCTTTCTTCAAATTGGTGTTTCCAATAGCTTTAAAGCTAAAGTTATGAAATCTTGATAGCCGAACCTAATTTTATTTTTATTTACTTTAATACATAAGAAAAGTCTCATTATAACGATGTTCATCTACTTGATAGCCATTGTTAAGATAGATAATTATATTTCAAAAAAGAGCAAAATATTAATACTTTGGATATCAAATAAAATGCTCTGAAAAACCTGGATCTTTTTAGTTTAAAAGTTTTTTTTTGCAGATCGTAAAGAAATTCATTCAGTGCAGGAACGAAAATAATTACTTTTTATGCAGAATGATTATGTTGATGATATTTTTTTTTTATGTTTAGTTTCGGAGAGAAAAGGATTAGCTTGTTATATAGTACTTTTATGAAATGTTCTGACTTCATTATATTCTTCTAATTCTCGTAGTTAATGTGGAATAATATTCCGTTCTGGCTCTTTCATCATTTAAAAAATTCTCTCGATTTATAATACAACAAAATAATCGCAGGCATATTTTTCTTTCCTATATACGAAGTATAGAAAAAATTATTAAATCGTCAAAAAATTGAAATTCGATATCTTGACGATTCACTATGTTTCAGATCTTCTTACTTTCGAAAAACACATTTTTGACATTTTATCGATATGTCTGTGAATATGAAAACTCATAACTGCATTGAGCTATACAGATGAAATTTAGCATATAGATTTTAGGTACAAATGGAGATTTTTATCATATTTAGACATAAATTAGTCCATAGGTATTCTATTTATTTGGGTGTTCGAGTATATAAGTGAATTCGATAATTACAAAGCACAAAGAGTTAATAATTGGCACATAGATTTAGCATCTATTAGTTAGTACATGTTACATACTTAACAGGGTTGCTATCTAAATATCTTTGATATGAGTTTAATATTTATTGTTAATTGACCTAGCCTATTAAAATATATAGTATCTTTATTATTATTTTTAACCCTTAACTGGAGAGGTGAAATTTTAGGACTTAACTGGGGAGGTGCGGTCTACGAGACCGCATTTCATTTACACTCAAATTAAATTTTCTAATAATTATATTAGTATGAAAAACTGCCAATATATTTTGCACATATTTTTCTTGATATATTGATACGTTTTAGAAATTTTCCAAAATATATTATCATTCAAAAAAGTTAATGCGTTGGAGCATACATTTTCTTCTCAAATTACATGTTACAAAAAATAACATTCTTGTAAAAGCATATTACTTTTTATTTTTTAAATCATATTTATTTTTACAATATATGAAGGTATATAGAAGACAATATAATGTAAAATTCAACAATTATATAAAAAATAAAATAAATGACAATGTGTAAAATTGGCCCTATTTTTATCGGCTTGTATGACTTTCATAACACGGTTTTCTAGGGTATTTTAAATATACAGGTTAAGAACTAGTATAAAAATCAACCTCATAAATTCTGTATATATATCTCTTGGTATATTAATATATTTTATAAATTTTTCAAAATACATTATCACTAGAAAAATTTATTATGTTTGAACATACATATCAAAATCAGTTGAATGTGACTTTCCATTGAAAAACTGTTCTGTACAATTATCCTTATTACTAAAATCACTTTATTATTCGTTTAAAAGTGTCTGGAGCACTACTTCATAATAGGATCAGTAAACTGGATGATATTTCGGGGACCAAGTTTTAGCGCCATCTACTAAGCCTTGTTTATCACTGGGACACAAACAGGTTCGCTCTCCTCAGGTCCTAGAGACCGCTCTCGAAGAAATAACCGAATTATTTTAAAAAGCATCTGCTGAAATCGGTTGATAAAGTGCACGTGTATTCAAGGCCATTAAAAAGGAAGCTACAGAGTCAATCCATTCAATTGAGATAAAAATAGAATAGGGGTGATAGAAAATCCATCACTAGAGGTCTCACAGATTGCACGTCCCCAGTTAAGGGTTAAAAGTGTTTAATTTTTTAATTAATTTTATTATAAATTTTTCTGTTAATTTAATTTTCTCACCAAAATTTGAACTAAATCTGTCCGTCTTTCGATTTATTCTTTGGCATGCATATAAAGGTAATAATTCAGAAAACCCAAAGATGATATTCAGTGTATTATCTTGTTACAACAATTTTAGATCCGTGTCAAAATTTCGTTTCAGTCAGTCGGTTAAAATGTATTCGCAATACATATTCTTATGATAGATTTATTAAATATATTAGATTGACGCCAAAGATCAATAATTCCCAATTGTTGTTTGCCAATCCATGGACTTATCCAAATTCCATAATTTTATGCGAGGGAAGGTGAGTGAGAAATTATGCGACTAACATTTGGTGAATATACTTCTGCTGGTTATTTATTGTAGTGTTCAAAACCAAATCATTTTCCAGAAAAATTGAGATGAACAACTTTTTTTTTTTTTTTATAATTTTTGTAAAATATCAGGAGTAAAATCTTTATATAGTTGGTACAAACAGTTTTAGCACCTTAACACAACCTATGTATTGTTAGTCAAACCTATTTCATATATTTAAGACTGAAGGTTGCAAATAGTGTTAGTTTCTGATAATAGATATTTCTACCTATTGTGCATGATCGTGCATAATCTGTTTAAGACTGGTTTCATGTCAAGTGCGCGCATATTACATTAAATAACGTCACATGACCATATAACTTTCCGTCATATAATCATAGCATGTTATGGGCACACAGTTAAATGCTGCATGATATAGCGTCCATGCTTATTAATCAAGTATATATTTCTGTGCACATATTCTAATAGAAATGAGTTATGATTGTTTTTACATAATGTTGTGCCATTATTTATATAGGCTTGAATTCATTACATAATCTTAAACCTCAATTTATATTATTTATATATCTGGATCACTAGATGAAGCATGGGTGCATGTATCTGGATCTCTGGATTTGTGCATGAAAAAATAAATATTTTACCATTTTAAGATGATTTCTGTTAGAATTAAAAGTTACTAATAGGTTTTTCGTTTAGTATTTACACATTTATTTGTTATTTATGCATACAAATTCACTTTACCACTATAATTGTTGACACAAATTTTTGACTGCCACCTTTATTGGTCCTCCTGTATGTATACAGAAAATTGCCTATGTAATTGTTAAAATTATTTTTAAAAATGGGAAAAGGATCCATTTAAATAAGATAAATTGGTTCTAAAAATTTGGCTTCAATTTAAAAATTACTTTTATCTTCCTTCTACTTGAAAATTGATTGAAAACTCGATAATTTCCTTTTAAGTATCAATGGAGATTGAAAATCTTTATGGGAGCAACTACCTTCATAATAAATTTTTATAAGTGTACTTCAGTTACCATTCACAATGTTTGACTAAGTTGTGCTTAAATTTTAAATTTATTAATAGCTAATTAGCGAAATTTGTTTTCTGAGATTTTTAAAAATAAATTTGGCGAATCCGTACTTTTTCAGAAATTACGAAATATTACAGCCTTTTGATACAACATATTTTCTTATGTTAATAAAACATGAAGCTGCAAACGATAAAACAAAATTGTGTCAAATAATATTTCAAGCAATGTAATCTTTTGCGTTACAAATAAGTTATGTAACCTGCGGAATGATGACCCAGGAATTTTTCACTTATTTTCTGAAAAATATTACTACTTCTCCATTTAATAAGGAATTAATGAACTTGGAAAATGTCATAAACCACCCCTCCAACCAACAACCCCTTAACCAACAATTACAATTTTAGTAAGATCACAAACCAAATTGCGATTACTTCAGTGGCTGTGTTTTTGTGTAATTAATTATATTTATATGAGTTGATGCTTAGATATCCCCACCGACACATAATCAACTCCGAGCAAACTATCATTATTTAAAATCTACACGCATACATATCTATACAAAATGAATAATTTCAAAATAG
>JAPMOR010070632.1:1529007-1563181 GCA_026543865.1 Argiope aurantia
TATGCACAAAATAGTCTAAGATTGTTTCGCTGTTTCATTTAAATTTAAAATTTATTTCCAAATGCTTATCAAAATATATTAAAATATTATTTAAATGGCCAAATAAATGTGTTACAAACGTGTTAATATTCTCACTTTCTTTCGACAAACGAGAAAACAGTCTGTTCTCATTAATTTTAAATCCTTTGCACGACGACTAAGAATGTTTTTTCTCTAAATAAAGTTTTCTTTCTAATTAGAATCGAATTATTTCTCATCTGTCTTATCGTATTCGTTAATGAAATAATAAAACAGAGAAGAAATAATAATTAAAATGATTATTTCAGTGACATACATTCCGCATATTTTCCTTGCTTTTGGTTACCTAATAAATAAAAGGATTTTCAATTCTAGTAATTATATTATTTCAGCATAAATAAAATATGCCTTATTTTTTTTTCTCGGAGTAAATATAAATATCCAAGATACATGTAGTTTTACTTCTACTTTGTAAAAACTATTAATACGTTCTAAAATTTCAAACCAGTCTATACATTTATCCTGATTTCAGTAAAAAAAAAAATACTGTTATTGGCAGCAAAAGAAAGTAAGTGTTTGAAACCAACAAAAAACAAACAAAACATAAAAGACAGATTCTTTTTGTGATTTGATTAGCAAAATAAAATAAACATGTGTTGAGTTTTTATTTTTTCTTCCTTGATTTAATTACAAAAATGGGAAAGAATTGTGTTTTATTTATTGCCATCTTAACGACTTTTGAAAGATGCATTTATTATTTGTTTAAGTTTTTTACAATGAATAGTTAATTTATCATGCAAATATGATATCACTCTCTTTTATAATCTGAGAATAAAGAAAATCGTTTTACAATGAAATGACTTGGTATTTTGAAAATACAATTGATTTATTTTTGAAGTAAGCAATGCTTGAAAGTGATAAATATTTAAAAATATTTTTTAATGCAATTTCTTTTCCACATGGGTATATGCCTTTACAAATTTTCTAGAAGATATTACTATTTGTATTAATCTGTGAAAGTTTTTTTCATATGTTCCGTTATTTTAAAAAAAATGTATATTTTAATATGTATGTTAATAATAATATAAAATATTTTTCTTGCAATAACTTCAAACAATAACTTCTTTAAAATATGGGAAATTTTGTTTTAGTGCGTAAAAAGGAACTAAAGATGTGCTAAGTAAGAATGTTTTACTACTAAAACTATCTAAGAATGTGTACATTACACTAAAAATGAAACTAAAAATGCACGCAATACATAAGATGATGTCGTGTCCGCTTTTCAACGGAAAGAGGAATACAGAAGCTTCTGAGGGTAAAGACTCCTTAACCCCCGAGGGTAGAGGTCTGACTTCTAGCTCATATGAATTTGGCACTCACACACTCGCTTGCGCAAACCCTTTTTACTGGGGGGCACTTCACACATAGAACACAGAGTGAAGAACTACCATGCCCGAACCAGGACTCGAACTCTGGATGCTCAGATCACGGCGAAGACGCGCTACGCTGCCAGGACGCAGGTTGGATATTTCAATGCGTTTATTAAATTAATAATAATTTTAAATAGTTTAATTGCAGTAGTTTCAAACATAAACTTCGTTAAAATATGGGAAATATTGTTTTAGTTCGTAAATAGTAACTAAAGATGTGCTAACTAAGAATGTTTTACTACTAAAACTATCTAAAAGGCTGTAAATTACATTAAAAATGAAACTAAAAATGTGCACATTACAAAGTAACTACCATACATATAATGTTTCTTTAATTATATGGCAATAACTATATAATTATCTACGAAATAAGTGTTTTACAGCTTTATATAAGATAAGATATAAAATATTCCTGATTTCCATACACTTAAACAATAATTATATATTTTTTTTAAATTTCTACTTATTATATAAAAAAATTATTTACTTTCTGAATATAAAATAACAGCACATTCTCTAGTAGATAGTATCTACAAAATAGCTTTGAGTAGCTTAAATACTCTTTCACCAAAACCATTATTTTAGCTCTAGTAAAGATTCTATTTCCTTTCTAACATTTTCCAAATAAGTAATTTTCAGTTTATATAAGTTAATTGCTGAATGAATCAGGTTCTGCAAGAAATCTAAAAAATAAATAATAATAATTCGAAATTTAATAAAACAAATAAATTTTCAAATTACCTTAAAAAAATCCAGAATATAACCTGCACTACTCTCAAGCATATGAATGAATCTTGTACTTTGAAACTTGTACATCTAAACTGATGAATCTTGTACAATTAAAGAGACTAAAAATACACAATCACATATTGCCTTTTTTTTCATAATTGAAGAGTACTTTTGCTTCACGAAATTTCAGCTTTAATTCGTCTTTAATAACATTTGTTACAAAATCGATTCGATATATACTTTTTATCTTATACACATTTATAGAAACGTAAGTGGATAGCACTCAAAAACATATTTTCTACTTTGTAGCTAGCTAGCGAATATAGACAACTTTCTTCTCTCCACTAATCAGTATTCCACACCCGAAAGTGACAGCGCCTCATGAAATTTCATGAGAATTCAACTTTATATTTACTTCCAGAGAAGACTGTGTTCTGAAGCGTTATTTATGTGTTAATTTTGTCATCCTGTCCTTATTTTATCTGCAACCCCCTCGTCCCGCTGATGCGGAGTCAAATTTCTTTGACAACTAACTTAATGAAGCTGGGAAAGGTTATTCTGGTGAAATAAACCCCATTAAAAGAAATAAGTAAACGAAGCGATTCCTGAAAGGCAACTGTTGAAAGAAAGATTATAGTTCTTGGCTTTATTTAATAGTTAGCTTAATAATTAAGCATATTTATTGTGATAGTGTGTTTTTAATTTTCGGTGGTCTTTTATAAAATGGTTAAAATGCATATATTTAATGCAGAATTAGTTTTATCTCATTTTTGAAATTACTGATTAATGATTTTGAAATGACACTCTTAAAATGGGAAGAGGGAATAAGAAATATATATATGTTTTGTTTTTTCAATAATTTGAAGATAAAATTGTTTCTCTTTTAATTGTGCATGATATTACTAATTCATTTCTCCCTTCATTTTAGGAGTATTTATTCAAAAAAAATATGAAGAAATATATTGATAAATATGAAAAAGAAAATGATAAGAAACTGAGTGATTAAAGAATCTTAAGATTATCGATGACATAAGAATTGTATTTGGTTGATTAACAATATAATAGTTTAACAGCTTATACGGGGAGGGAAAATATCTGTTGTTGAAGCACTTGTATTAGCTATGAAGAAAATATTAATATAAGCGTATATTTTTTGACAAATTTTTTGGCATGCTGAAAACTTATGTGAAACAATATAAAAAAGGGATAAACTGTCTGAAGGATTCACATATGTTATTAGTTATTCATGTCCAGTTGATGTCATTCACAGGTCATTCCTCAGCAGATGAGTCACTTGTGAATTCTGGCAGGAATAATACCACGATCACATTAATCTTCCTCCGTACAAATACAATAGGTCCTATTCTCTTCCCAAATAGGTCCCATTTAAGCTTATATAAAAGAAACATCATTAATCAAAAGTTAAAAAAGAGAAGAAGTAATAAATGTTATCTCAGTTTTAAATTATTTGATAAATAAAGAATTATGTTCTACAAAGGAACTCTAATTGCAAAACAGTACATCTGAGAATAAAAATTTTCAGCTGTATTACGAAATGATTTTTGAACATTTTAGCCACATACTTTCTAGTAATTAAAACATTTGTATTATCATTTGAATTTATTAAAACTTCTCATTTGTTCATCAAGAACAGCTTTATAAATATTTTATATATTCAAAGGATATTTTCAGTATTTATAATATTGATGATAAGGTTTGATCTTGATCAAGCAGTAAAATCTAAATCTCTTCTTAGTTCTCTCCAATATACCAATGACGGACTCACTACTTCCGTGTCGTTTCGAAACTCTTTCGGTTGAATTCAAAAAAAAAAAAAGTTAAAGAGCAAAATTTATGTTCAGATCCATGTTTAAATTCGGACTCAGAGTCATTTAGAACCTTCATTTCATAGTCAGTCATTTTAGAACCTTCCCATCACAAACAATGTTTTCATATAATTAAAAAGAAGTTAATTTAATTTATTATCCCGATTAAGTTATTATAAAGTTATTTCGATTACACCGACATGGTAAACGAAATTCTTTTTTTGAAGTTCATTTAGTACAAGCAAATAATGGCGAAGTATAGAAAATTAAGATTGCACCTTTCATATAAATGTAACAAAACAATAATTCTCATATTTCCATGTGAATTCTTTAAATTAACGTAAGTTAAAAAAAAAAACTCCTATTGAAGTTTGATCTTAACAATAAGCGCAACTTGATATCCTTTGATAAAATTCAAATTTATTTCATTAAATTTTTTTTAAAGATTCAGTATAAAATATAAGTTTAGAATATATAAAAAGTACTCTGTCACTGAAAAGTTCGAAAATTGAAATTCTTTTTCCTGTAAGCATAATGGCTGTTTGAAAGGGCATAATATGACAATTACATCAAGGAGCGAAATATTTCAACACTCAATCACTCTTTCCATTTCAGAAACGATATTTAAAATAGCTTCCTAGAGCATTTCAAACATCTGCTGCAATCCTTTCTTAAAGCACTATATATATATAAAAGAACATCTTTTAGCAATTTTTTCTCTGATTATTTTATTAATTGTTCATTTTGCAATTCATTGGTTTTTATTTCGATGTTGAAGCAGTAGATTTTGAAGACAAATATTATTCAAATTTATCATTATGAACAGATGATTTGCACTGCTAAAAAATCTGGCTTGCATCACCCATGCCTGTTATTTACAGTTTTTCTGCCCGCAAAAGGCTTAAAATGCGCATTAATATCTAATGTAACATTATCAAATTTCACTTATGATGTTTTACAAGAAAGTATACCCGATATAAATAGTGTGCACTAAATGTTTGCTTATATATTTTTAGTCAAAAGTTTTAATTAGTTTCTTCACTATGTATTTCATTATATTTTATTTTATTGTTAATTGTATGATCCTGGACTCGATCAAATAATCTAGGATATATGATTTGAGTGTTTTTGGGAGCATGTTTAGTTTAGTTTAGTTATATTAACGTCCCGTTTTAAAGCTATACTAGGGCTATTTTGAGACGGACTTCTTAATTTTGAACCGCGGACAGATGACGAGGACGACACCGGAGCTCGCATCCCCCTATTCACGCCACACCAGTGGGAGGGCATTTGGTCAGGACGGAATTAACGTGCAACAGACCCCCTTACACATCGGTTCTTCGGTGGAATCGGGTCTCGAACCTGAAACCCTCCGGTTCCAAACCGAGACATCATTCGTGAACAGCTGCTCATATGGAAGAGATGATTTCATTCTGTTTTCAAGCATGAAGGATTCCTCCGATTTTCAGACTTTGAAATTAGCTCATTAGCAGAGCTCATAGATTTAAATTACAAAGAATATCTTATTATTCCATAAAACAACCATTGGCAACATCAGTTATAACATAAAACAAAATTGCAATCATTGTTTTAATTGGTTAGAATAACCATCTGTATCTCGATAAACTGTAAAATAATCGTTAAACATCATTCTAAAAATTAAATTAATAATAAAAAAAATTAATTTAAAATTCTGAAATTTTCAAATAAATTAAAAGCGACTTTATTTCAACTTCACGAAAATAATTATTATTTGAAATAATTGAATTATATAGCTTACATTAAGCATACCATTAGTGAAGACTTTGAAACGTAATTTCAAATATTCGTTCAATTTCAGGTTCAAAACTGTCTTATAAAAGTATCCTAAAATGATAAATTTCAAATTTCATGCAGATGGAATATCAAATAATATTTAAGGTACAGACTTTGCAAATATCTAGATTTGCCAAATATGGAGTGTGCGATTTATATTGCAATCCTCAATGTTTATACATAAATGTATTAATATTTACTTGCCACACATGATAGTATGTTTATCTGAATGGTTTAATGTTTCATTATAACCATAAATCAGACTATCCATTGCCATGTTAGCGAAATTTAATTTCAGTTATTCATAATTTTTTACTTCAATATAATCAATTGAAATATTTTTAAAATGCAACTTATTTATTTAAATAATTATGTGTCCTTTAAATTTATTTTAATGGAGCATTTTATTTGTAGAAGAATTTTAAATTCACAGTAAGGGAGTTTTAGTAAACGCCTACTTAGCTCTCTATTCTTATTGCACCTCAAAAAAGAAATGACCAACAGGGAAAAACTATCAGAGGTTAAAAGCCAAATCATGTTCAGTTCAAAATTATAGGTATTTGTTACTAAAAGAGTAAAATACAGGTTTAGAAAATATTTTTTTATTGAGAACAGAAAACCCCCATAATTTAATTTAATAAAATCTCCAGTTCTTAAGAGACTCGGTTTTCAGATTATAGCCGTCTCTATGAGTATAAGTCTACATGTACATTAAATAAACATATCACTTGTTTAGTTTATATTATGATTTAAAAGAACACCTGTCTATGCATTATAAAAGATATCTGGGAATTCATAAAATATCTTTCAGCAGTTTTAGTTGTTATTTTATCTTTCTCTGGCATAAAATGTAAAATATCAAATGTAATTTTTTTGTATGAATATAATGTCATCATATATTAAATATAAAAAAACAAAAAAACTAATTTATATATTTACATAATAATGCATGAATTATAAATTTATATATGATAAAAATTCTCGTTTCTAGAAATTTTCTAAAATGCATGGTATTCCCTTTTTCAATTTCCCTTCTCCAGTTCCCTAAAGTCTCAAATTTGTGCAGACTGAAGATTAACTAATAAAATCATTTAAGAAAATAATTTTTGATTTTTTGGATAATATGAATGATATATTAAATAAAATATAAGTATACAATGAAAATATTATTTTTATTCAATTTTTATACTAACACATTATGTTTTAAATTTATTGATGCAGAATTCAATAAACGAGATCACAAAAATTTGTTTAGATAGAATTTTAAAATTTTCTGTTCCTATATTTTATTTAGAAATTATATTTTGTAAAAACTGTATTCGAGAAAAAAAATTATCAAAATATACAATTTTTATATTATATATAAATTTAATCAAAATATTCCATTTTATTAACTTTATATATATATATATATATATATATATATATATATATATATATATATAAAATTTTCTATTATTTAAATGCTAATATAATAAATATTTTTTAAATATGTTGTATCAAAAATAAAAAAAAATTAATTTCTTTTGAATTTACCATAAAACTGTATTTCTGAAAAAAGTGTTAGTATTTATTTTTTGTTATTATTTCGTCGAAATATACATTTACTCGTATCTTATTTAACTTGAAATGCAAACTTATGAAATAATTTTGCATGCATCTCTTAGCTTTAAATTTTACTATTAAAACAAAATTGCATAAAATCGAATAAATTTCTATAAACCTGCAGAATTTAATCCTTCCTTGAAGCGTTAACTCCAGTCCACGTCATATAACGAAAGGTTATTTCAAATAAATTATTATTAAACAATTCATATAAATGAGTATGTCAAAAATTATAGCAGTAATATTTTATAAGAATCATTCTGAAGTAAAATATTCGATTTATATTAAAAAATATGCCAAAAGTATTTGGCAACGGTAGCAAAGATAATCCTCCAAATACATAAATTTTCTTAAAATACATTTAATAAAATATATTTGATGTGAAGCGCATTCAAAATTTTATGAATAATGCAACAGTATTGGGAATAGCATTCTTAGAAAATGTTTTATCTGGAAGTCCCACGTAAACGTTTTGCTACTTCCGGATAAATGCGGCCATAGGAAACAGAAATGACTCAAAATCCATTTTAGTGATTGAGTTTACTAAAAGAGCCAGCTTTTATCTTAATTTTCTTCACTGCGACGCAATGACATTTAATCTGTACTTGTATGGCATTACTGGAGCGATACTTTACACTTAGGCTTAGAGGACATCATTGTTTTGATAGGCTGCTTCCAAACTTTCCGGTTTGATTACGCTGTAGAAAAGTAACAGATTTTGTTAGAAAAATTACTTTTTCTGTGATTGGATTATGTTTCATAACCTCAACCGCAAATAAAATGGTGGAAATGGAATTTCCAGATTAATACCGTCAGCCCCTTAGATCGATTTTCTTTTATTTTTGTAAATGTTCAACTTCAGGTAGAAGTGCATTAACAAATTTAATACAGTGAAGGAAAGAAGAAACAAATCGAATTTGATTACAAATAAAAATGCACTTTGTTATTTAAATTAAACATTTCTTGGTATTATATTGAAATTTAATCATACCAACTACTAAATGGAATGATTATAGCTGCGATTTTACAATGCTAAAGAAGCTCTGAATCCCCTTCAGGCTTATCTAAAAATACACCTCATTTTATGATATTTTGTTTGAGGGAGAACAAAATGATACTTTTAATAATGTGGAAAGCGTACTGGATATTTCTGGAGACATTTCGAATATTTGTTTATAGACAATTTTGTGATACTGCGAAGAAACTTCAGCTATTCAGACATACAATTTAATCTTACAATAAAAGTGTCTTTTTTTTTAGTACATAGTATGTTTCTTTTACGATTGACAGCATTGTCGCGTTTAAGACTTGGTGGTTGAATCGTTAGGTTCCGACCTTGTGAGCGAAGAGTTTTTCATCGCAAGCAAACTCGTGTATTCGGGGCTGGTCATTTTAAATTTGATGTCATGGTTCAAACGTTCTTCCATTAGTATGGTGCAGAAGTTTGGAGAGAGGAGGTCAGCTCCGGTGTCGAACAGGAGTTCAACATTTCGATGCCGTCCCAAATTATAGCTGTTTTCAAATGGAGCGTTAATGTAACTAAAACAAACATTGCCATATCTGACGAAATCATATAAGACTTTAGCCATAAAGCGAATTTTTTAAATATTAACTTTTTAATCTTTTTCAAAACACTCACCAACTGAGTTCTTTGTAATGTTGTATCTAATTTGCACCAAGAAAAAATAACATCGCTCAAATAAATTATTCAAACCCATTCTTGCAAACTATTCAACATTTACAGCCATTAAATTTGTAATTTATTCAGACTATATTTGGTAAAACTTTTTGCTTCATCTACCTATATATTCCATTGTATTTCTTAAACTTAAGTAAACAATTGTTTATTTCAGATTTTTGAGTTTAATATTTTTAAAGAACAAAATATCAAAGCTAATTCTCCAGAAAAAAACCACTATTCAAAGTGAAATCTTGATTTACATTTAATTCCTTCTGGTAATTTATAATGGAAAGGTATTTAGAGATCATCATAGGATGGCATTTAGATCTTTACGTGAAATAAAAACATGCAATAAAAAAATTTGAAAAGAAAAAAGAAAGAAGGGAAATCATCTTGTTCTTTTAAGGTTTTTATAATTTTGATTATGTAAAAAAAATTTGCAAATAAACAAAATTCTAGAATGAATTCTTTAGCATTTTACAAACAATTTCCGGAAAAAGTGCAAAAAAAAAAATCTTGTAATATTTTTCTACTAAGCAGAAAGACTAGAATCTGAATCAAAAATTTCTTGTAAAATGCAATGATTTTTTAATTATTAAAGCTTACTCTAATCACTTTAATATGAACCAATTGTAGTATAAAATAAAATAAAAAATTAATCGTATAAATTTATAATTCGAAATTATTATTAATTAAATATTAAAAAAATATTGTCTTAATGTTTACAATTATTCCACTGAAAAATGTCTTTCAAAATATGCATACACAATGAAGCTAAATTTAATTTTAATACTATTTTTATGCTGATTTAATCGTTTTTTCGAAGCTGGAAAAATATTAAAATATCAACTATCATGTTCTTTGAAAAATTTGATTGCATTGCATTTAAGATAAAGATTTTCCAGTGTGTAAAACTAGGAAGGTTTCACCAAAAAATGTTTTGAATTTGAATAACATTTTTCATTTATTTCTGACATTTGAATATTTTTCCTTTTCTTTTTATTTTAAAACAGAATATGAATGTGCGTATTATGTCCAATCAATAGAAGAAAAAATCCTACTTCATATTCTTGATCTTTTGATGTCTGCCAAGTCAGCACAAAGAAGATGGGAATATAAAATAAAGCTGCTTGTTCAAAAATAAATCATCAATGATTGCAGATCTCTTTCGATCATCATCATTTTATTTATGATTTTTTTTTACATTTACTTTTACATAAAAAGAATACTTAAGTTACGTAAGAATTAAAATTTTACAAAAGATTTTATTCTAATATGAAGTGTACATAATAACATAATTCAGATATTTTATTAAATAGAGTACAATTAGTTATAAATTAGTACAAAATGCATTCGTAATAAGATTATTGCAATTATTAATAAATAAGGAATTATTCTGACTAGTCTTCACAAATTTTATTGCAAATTGAAGGTTTTTTGTACACGAATTACTATTTTTAAATTGCTATTTGTGCATTTGCCACATATTGCATATCACATTCAAGATCAGTAGTATATGGTAATAATAAATAAATAAATGAATATTTCTAAACTTTGGAAAAACTATTTAAGATCCTTACATTTTCTTTTAGCATATTCGAAAAGATAGATCCCTTTTTCGTTTGCAAATTAAAAAAAAAATAGAATCATGAAGTGACCATTCGAAGATTTTCAGTTATATGAATTCAGAGTTTATATATATATATATATATAAAAACTCTAGAATATATAGAATATATATTCTAGAATGTATACATATAATAAGGCTAAATGCGGTATATAGTTAAGAGCCTAGTTGTACTATAAAGTTTATAAAAACAAGAAAAAATATCAACTATTCCTTTGCGAATACTTTTCAAAGATTTCTTTTTGTAAGAAGAAATTAAATACAATGTTTTTCTGGGAATAGTTAGTCATATTGAATAGATTTATTTTTGGCCTTTCGTTTTAACTGTTTCCACATTTTGTCAAATGCTGTGTAATTGCTTTGGGCTTCAAATTATTATAAATTATTCTTATAACCTTCCTTTGTTTAGCAATAAAAATATAGAATCAGTTTTTTTAATGAGGGCCCAGTTAGATAAATTATGCTTTCTAAATTAGATTCTTGTATGATTTATTTTATTCTAGTTTAGTTTTGATATTTTTTTGTTTGGCGGTAAATTTCTCATTTTTTAAAATAAATTTATATATTCATGAATGAAATGGTGATAGCTGTGAGAAGACATCTACTTCAGTAAGAGATAAAATTAAGTAACATGCCTGAACCAGTAATATAAAGGCTTTCGTCGCCAGTATTTCTGTATTTTCCAACTTTAGTTTCCATTTGAGTTTAACAACAAACTTCACCTTCAAGTTCAGTTCTCTTTGTTTATTATGATTCTTTCTCTTGGAGATTATGAGAGTTTGCAGTCACAGTTATTCCTCGAACCAGTTGTATTGCTTCCCGAATATGATCAATGAATAATGTTTATGATACGAAAGATGTTCTTTTTTTATCGATTTTTATTGGTTAACTTTCCGGTTTAATTATTGCTGATTTTTTATTAAAATTACTTTTAACTTATCCCCCATTGTTTATGCTCAACATATTTAGTGGATATTAAATATTGTAATCGTATATGGCTTAATCCACCTATAGAATTAATTTTAAAATTAAAATTAAAAACAATTACTATCAAATTTTTCAATTTTTGAATTTTTTTTAATTGAATTCAAAACATAAACACCTTTTCTAAATTTCATATGACTGCACAAGATGGCTTCAGAAATGATAATGCAACTAATAATTATCATAACGCAACAAATGTTTGTTTGTTTTAAATTATCTAGATCAAGATTTGCCAAACTTTATCTTCCATACTGTATATCATTCTTGGCATATGTGCGATTTTCTTTACATAAATTCAAATTGAAGCTAGTTTCGTTTATAATTACTCTTCAGTGTATTAATAGCTTAGAAACGATTTATTTTTATACGTATTGAATACTTATTATTGAAGACATTATGGTGGGAGGGTTATCATTATAACCACTTCTAAATTTCAATGTCAGCAACTTTTCGATATTGCTAGGGAGTAAGTGTGATATGCAGATTTGGGAGATAAATAGATTATGGCACAGGAACCGGAAATGGTGGCTCACGGCTCTATCATGAATAATCCTCGAAGAATGCTTTAACATGGTGAATGATCTTCCTTCCGAAATCATGAATAGTAATCCGAATTTGATCCGATTAATGGGAGAAATTATTACTAGAGTCCTAGAGGGTTTTAAAAATTATTAATATAAAAATGCTGTGTTATTTCGTGATGAGATGGATTTATGAGAATACTGAGAGGTAATTTTGCATTATAGAATAAAACTGTAATAAATAGTTACCCTATTAGCACAAAATACCCAATAATATCATGACAATAACTTCATGATATAGGACGACATTCAGAATACCGAACATCATCGTGGGGATATCGTACAATATCTTGTACTAAAAGAAAATTGTTATCTCCCCTCCTCCTCTTTCTATTTTTTGTGTGTGCTATATAAATTAAGAAAAATAATACCTAAATTTATATATTAAATAAAAATATATATTTATATTAAATATAATAATATAGATATAATAACTTAAATAATATTCGAATCCAAAGCATCGTAGAATTAGTTCGAATCATCATAGAATGGATTAGGAATGATTCGTCTACCCCTACATCAATTTTTGAATTTCCACTTAATTATAGAAATGACAATATGTACACAAAGTATGTATTTAACACCGCATATCATAAGAATAACATGAGCACATGGAAAATCATTTAATAAAATTTTGAAAAGTGTTGTTGTGAATTATACTTCAAAATATTTTGAAAAACTTACTAAAATTGAATACAAATTTTAGAGAAGCAAAATTGATCTCATCAAAAATCTTAAGCTGTAGTAAGAAATTTTTGAAATAATATTTTCCAAAATTATTGAGGAAAAAATATTGAAAATTTCGTTTAAACCTTATTTAAAAATTGAATTAGAATTTTTTAAATTCCTTTTTCTAAGTGTACCAGCATTAAGAAGAAAAAAAAATATCGCTCAAATGTGGCACTTCTAGTATTACAATTTCCCTTGCGTAACCTGAATAGCAAGATCGTTAATCTTACATTTGGAAAATTACAAATAGTTTTCTGATCTTTTATTTTCAGTATATTAAAAAATCATGTGATTTGAAAGAGATCCCGTTCTTTATAAGCATCATATGATATCTATATTTAATTTAATGAAGTGTGCGATTCTTACAATTATTCTATTCATTCTTCGTCTATCCTGCACTGCCCAACTTCAATCATTTCCATTGGAGTCTGCATAGTTTCAGATCCCAGTGACATCTTCCATTGCCATGCTAATTCGCTATTAGCCTATCGAGATCTTGTATAAGTTGGTTTACTTGTGTGCATTACGTAGTGGCCACATTAAGGTACCTTCATTCTGTATTTCACTACAGGTTATCGAAGTGCATCATAATTGTAGGAAAAACCGTTTAAATTTTAACAACATTGTCCAATCTCTTAAAATAAAAAATTAAAACACTTATTGAGCCTGTATTCTTATTATAATTTAATCTAACATTTTTAAAGAACGAATGAATTCCTGACATTAATTTCACTAAATAAAATTTGTTAATTACTGACATAAACTTAAAATTTGTTTTTAATTATAAACATTTTTAAAAAATGATAGTAAATCAACTAAAGTTTTTTTTTTCTTTTCAGGAAATTTTACCCTATTTCAGACATAACCTTACTCAGATCAAATTGTGTATAATTTTCTCTTATAACGATACAGACATAATTACTTCTTATTATAAGACTAATTGAACATTTCCTTTCATAAAATAACTATATATCTTTAATAATTGTAGATTGGTAACATTAGATTTTATTCTTTCACCACAAAACTTATTTGGTCTTTTATAATGCCAATAATTTCAATGATCACTGAAGTTACAATGGTCATTATCTATATAATTAAAATAATAAGAAAAACCAATGAATCAGTGGCCCATACCTAACCCCTAGATCGATATTGCCCTTTACTTCTGTTTAATAGGAACGCTCATGACATTTAGATATGCAATTAAGTGTCACCATAATCTACCCACCAATGTCGAGAAAAACTGAAAAAAAATTATCCATGTGAAGAGTTTGTGAAAAACTTCATCCAACGAAACAACTGGACTTATTTCGATAATTCTGGTTTCATGTGAATATCCAAGACCTCCAGATGTGTCGTAAAGAGTTACCCTGTCATCTTCAGTTTTGAGAAACATTGAAAACAACAGATTCATAATGCATTATTTATGGAAAATCGTGTGACAGAGTTCGCCCAACAAAAACCAATGAACCAATTTCGGAACATTTATAGTCTCGAAGTTTATAGTCCCGAAATGGGTCATCAAGGATTCTGGTGCTGTATGTTCGCAGACTGAAAGTAATTAGGATGAAATCAGGTAAAATTGGTCCAGTTGTTGAAGATGGGGGGTCTCTGAAAGTTTTATTTTTCAATATTAATAATCGAAAATATTATATATAATTCTAATCTGCATATCAAATGTTTCTATAATATTTCTATTCAATAATATCATTCAAAAATTTGGAGTCTTCTCTTTTATAGTCATTGTCTCTTAATGGTGTATCTTTTCGAGCTTTCATACGTAAGAGAAGTTGGAAAAATATGTCTATTCGCTATTTCATTAAATGATTCCTCACAAATAATGAAACAATGCTTTTGAAATATTTTGCGGAAATGTATAGGGGTTAGAGAAGGGTCAAATAAATGTCTCTAATTTGATATGAAATTTAGTTCACCTTCATATGGAAATTGCTAGCATTTTTATATAAAATAAAAATTAGAGAAATCAGTACAGAAAAGGAATGGTTCGTTGGTTTCGCTTATTATTTTAAATATATATAGATAATGGGCAAACAACTGGTAGCCGAAGGCGGCTATTATAATATTATTTTACAAAGGAGAAGGAAGAATAAATAATAATAATACATTTTCAGTAAAGAAACTTTTAGAAGTCTTTTTTTTAAATAGAAGTGCTTTGAAAGAAATTCGCAAAATCCGTTATATTTCATATATAATTGTATTGAGATGATATTTTGAAATCAAGCATAAATTTGTTTTTATTTCGGAAAATAATTTTTTTGTTTTGGGAATAATAAGTTTCATAAATATTTTCTTCAACGCTAAGCTTGACAAACAATGTAATGTACTGTTTAAACAAGAAAACAATTTTGATGATATTTTTTCTAAACAATGAAACAGCAATAGACAGACTTGAGTTCAATTTTTTTTTCAAATTATTCATTTCAAGATATTTATACACTTTAAAAATGTCTAAGATGATTTTGCTTGTATTTTGATAAAATCTAAATCAAAATATACATACGAGAATACTATTTCCTTTCATTTATATTCAAATCATGTTTGAATCTCTGAAATGGCTCATACCGTAATTTTTGTTAAAAGTCAGATCGATATGCTTGATGTTTACTCCCAACAGTACAGAAGAATATTTTCTCTTCCGATTATCTGAATACCGACAAACATGCATTTTAAAAAGCTGAATCCACGCTTTGATATATTTATGTTTGTTAGTTATCTCTTACCTTAAAAGCACTAAAAGCGATCGTAGAATTTTGACTATAACGAACTGCATCGATTGGTGATTGATTTTGTATGCAGCAAACATTACTGAAAAGTGCATTTAAAGTAAATTCCCCTTAGTAAAATTCACTTTGTGTTCATGTTGGTTAAAAGCGGGGAAAATACCTAGAAATATTTAAAGAAAGAACATTGCCTGATAGCATAAGATATTCTGTGATATTATATGATGAACTGTTGCCAAAAAAGATTCGGTAAACAGATTATCTTCCAAGAGAATGTGTGTTAAGAATAAGAATTCACAGTTTACGGCAATATTTGTCTATATACACAAATCTGGTGCTCAACTTCGTAAGACAGTTTAAATTATAGGATATTTATATTATATTTGAGTTCAAATTTTAATGAGAAATGCTTTCTGTTGTAATTTTGTAAAATAATTAAAGAATGAAGTATAATACGCCAATATCTTTGGAATGCAAATTTCCAATTAAATGATAATTTTTTACATCATTTTCAGTACTTTCAACGAACATAAAATAAAATTATATATTTCACGTCTTGAAATGTTTAATTGTTATTTTTATGGAATATTTACCGGAAAGAGTTTGCTTTTATTTCTAATTTTTAAAAAGCATTTTTTTTATTCTATCGGATTTAAAACTTTTAAATTTTTTTGAGTTCAAATAAAAACAGAATCATTGAAATGCTGAATATCCAAAATTTATTCTATGTTAAAAATATTTTATACCATTTGTCAAAAGATTATCATGCTCAGCATTTAGCTGAAAGTTAGAATTCTGATTCCAGAAATGAACGAATATTTTTCTAAGGAAATCACTTTTTATATACATCAAGTTTAGGATGCTGAGTGGTATGTAATTTAAAAAACAAATCTGCTGAACATGATCAGAGAATAAATCACGTTGAACAATATGCTGAAAGTTATGACTCTAATTCCAGAAATGAATGAATACATTTTTGAGGACATCACTTTTTGTAAGCATCAAGTTTTTGATACTGAGGGGTATGTAGTTTCAGAAATAAACAACATCAATTTTATTTAGAGATATGCTTATAAATTCATGCATAATTTAGTTCGAAACTTTTGAAAACAAGCTTTCCTAATATTTTTCCTTAATTCTTTCCTTATTTTTTCTTTGGGAATAAATATATTACCTGAAAATAAAAAGAGATATTCAATATGTTGCAGAAATCTTTTTCTGAATCATTTCGATGGCCCTAGATAATGACTTTATGTTATATTTTTATGTGTATATTTAATTAAGAAATTTTTATATGTTACATTACAAGCGAAATTTCCATTTTGTTTATAAGTCTCGAAGTTAAAAGCATAATGTTTTTAAATTTTTGCGAAAAACAGAACTTGCAATGAGGAAAAATTAAAAAAATAGAGTGTTTCATTTAAAATAAAAATTTTAATAATTTAATAATTTAGAATTAAGTATTTAATAATTAGTTAGATATTAACTAGTTATTTAATAATTTAGAATTAAGTATTTAATAATTAATCATTAATTAACAAATTACTTAATAATTTAGAATTAATTATTTAATAAATTAATAATTTTGAAAACTTTATATCTACATATTTATATATATATATATATTATAACATTTTTTTTAAATTTTTACTGAACGGCAACTAAAATTTTAAAGCACCAGAACAGAGATAAGATTTAATTAGGAACTTTTGTAAAAGATTTATTCCTGAATGTTATAAAGCATGAATCATTTCTACATAGCTATTTTAACTATGTATAACATATAAATTGTATAAACTGTACTGCATAGAAGGATTATACAACAAATTTAGGCTGTTATCTTTATTACTTGAGTGGTAATACCCATTCTTCTTCAAGGAACCTTCCACCCACACTAACAAATGCAATTCCACACAAAGAAATCCCCTATCGATAAGTTCGATCTTCCAATATCAGATACCCTTTCTTTTTTCTACCATAGATAGTGCAAACCAATGAACGATCACCTCGATATTAAAGATCACAGGACATTAATGTTTGCCTCATTGAAACCTCTCCTCTTTCGCGTGGATGCGGGAATACTGTAATAGATCGTTTTCATTCACTTCATCGATTGCAATATCTAATAAGGATGAATTATTGAATCGAGGGTCTATACATCGATCGAACAGCTACTTTTATAGGAAGTATTAGTGCTTCCTCAAACACAGACTACTCCAAATACAGCTCGCATTGTTCATCAGACGTCTATCGTTCGCTTCACCGCATTTAATTTTAAATCATCACGTATCTGAATCATTTCTCATCTTAAATACCGAGGTGAAATGTCAAAATGTATTCTCAAATATGTTGTATGTTTTGCTTAAATATGATGATTTATTTGTTAGATGAATATTATATATAAATATTTTGATTCCGAATCATAATTAGACATCAGCGTCATATAAAGGATAACTTTTTTCCTTTTGTCCAATTTAATCTCAGTAAAATCTACGTTTATGGAAGAATTTAGGAAGAATCGAATCTCAGAAAAGCTTTATTCTTTTATCACAGAGCTAGGACTCATTTGCCTTATTCAACGAAGAGTTTATTTAAATTAATTACGTATTATGCAATTTCTTTTATGTGAGTCCCGATTTTATGTTGGATTAATTTAATTAATACAAATTTTATTATAATTAAAAATAATACAAATAAAATTAAATAATACAATTAAATTAATTAAAATAATACACATTTTATTCTTTGTTTAATTATGATTACCCAGAATAAAAAAACTCAGAATCTATGCTAATTAATGAGATATTCTCAAGAATCTCTTATTTACACAGAAGTATGAATCTTCCTTATTTATATTAGAATATTTTATAAAATATCTTCTGAACTTCATCTGTTTGTGCATTAAATGAACCTATTTATTACACAACAGCAGCATTGTTAATGAAGTTTACTAACATTTTCCCTGAATTTATGGGTCACAAATATGACTTAAATACCCAAATGGGCTTATAAAATACATTATTCAAAAATTGTACGTTTGATATTTGCTTTAATAAAGAATTGTTTCTTAGACGAGAGATAAATGATTTCTCCAAATCAAATTAAATTGTAACCAATTCTCTTCAAATTTTTCCACATGGCGACTTTAATTTTTTAAATACGCCAGACTTCTACCTCAGTTGCCCCATATGTATCTTGATTTATAGGCATCGCTACATACGGGATATCAAGCAAGATCAGATCCAATACTACATTATATTCATATAATGAAGATTCTTTACACTTCTACTTTACCTCATTCTTCTATACTTATCTTAGCACTTCTTCAGAAATGCACTTCTGCCTCAGTTGCTACATATGTGCCTTGACTTGTAGACATCGCTATATATGGGACATCAAGCAGGGTCATATCCAATACTACACTATATCCATATAGTATGCTGTAATAACCTCTACAGAGAAATTAGAGTTCAATTTTTACAAATTAATTAATCAGATGAAGACAAATCCTAGTATTTTAAAGTACAATATCACAACTTCATAAATATATTTTTTAAAAAGTTTTGAAGAATCATACGTTAGGAAAACGTTGGTAAGAAAGAACGAATAGGTTGCTGTACTATATCCCCAATTTTAAAACACGCACTGAGTTTTATTAGAAATCAAACCTTTTTGAAGATTTCTGTTTTATGACTAAAAGCAAAATTAAGAGCACTTTCACAGAAAGAATAAGGAATTTCAGAAACATATACCCATCAACGCAGCACTCCTGTTCCTCATTAAGAGTAGTGTACAGTCGAGTGAGTCCATCTCACAGCATGCTTTCACTCTATATCATCACGTATCTATCTCATTTGTCCCACGTCTAGGTGATCAAGAGCAGGCGTCAGAACTATTTCCATAATTTAGATCCACTGTGTTGCTTTCCACATTCCGAGCTCATGAATACTCTTTGGCAATATTTGCAACTATCGGTATGCGGGTAATTTCAAAATTCTTCCACCGTTGCAAACATTGTCTTTTTATTACTACGGTAGAAACTGTTGGGACCGAAGGGACCGAAAGGGATATGGGAACAATTGTCACTAGATATTATTTTGTTCCTAGCTTCATATATTTCGGCATGAATATTTCTTTGTTCTCATGCTAGATTATTTTTAAATAATATATCGAATATGTCTGGATATGATTCAGGAATTTGATATTATTTTGACTGTACAATAGTTTGTAGTGAAAACACTGCTATTTATATTAGTTTAAAATATTTCGCAGCATTCAACTCATAAAATTCAATCAGATGAATTATTTTTCAAGGAATACAATAATTGAAATTGTCTTTTTTTCATTTAAAGGGTATGCAAACAACATTTTTCAAAACAGATTTTTCAGTATATATTACATCAACAAATTTTTAAACAAAGAATTTTCAATGCATCAAAAGGATTCTGAAACAAATCTTTATTTTCAATAAAATCTGTATATGCCTTTTACATCGGCGGAACATTATTTTAAACTTGCAATAATATTTGTACAATATTAATCAAAATTTTAAAAGAAGTAATTATTGTAGAATTTCATAATTTGATATAAAAAGTGCTAAAATATTAATGTTTACAAAAGACATAGGCTGCCCAATAATCTAAAAGTCCGATGTATTTCCTATTCTGATGCGAATGAACTCGTGTTTTCGAATTAGAATTTTTATATTGTTATGTTGATAACTAATCCTACTGTACACTTTATAGCCATCTGACTACACGTTTTCTTTCCATTTATAAGGTTCACACGGTTTTTACAAAGGGTAACAATGATGTTTGCAAATCCTTTTTTAAATGGTTTTTAAAAAATATTTCCAGAAAAGGTTAATGTAATAGTGATACTAGAATTAGATTTAAAATGGAAACTTGGAAAATATCAAAATGGCTTTTGATAAATAGTTCTATCATTAAAAATACTATCATTTTTTTGCATTTTAAAAAAATATGTTTTTAAAAAGAAACTTTTATTTTTATTACATAATTGTTGTAATGTAATTTGTTTCAATGTAATATTATTTAATTCATAATATAGCTATTTGAAACATTTTAATTCTTTTTTGTAAATTCACGAAAAAAAAATTAATTATATGTATCTATTCGATATACATATATTTTTTCATAAAAAATAAAAAAAGTCATGCAGTTTAGTGTTAAATAATCATACTAAAAATTGAAGTTGGTTATAAAATGGCTTGATGTAAGTATATGTAACTATTAAATTCACTTTCTTTTTCCAAATGACTGTAGTATTGTTTACAACTGGGATAAATAAAGATTATTATAAAAATAATTAACAAATGGAGTGAAATTACCAGTGGTGGCAATACCTTATACATGCAATCAAAGAAAATTGTTTTAAATTATCTTTTGCACTTTTATATGTTATTTTTTAAATAAGCAAATGATAATCTCTAAATAAACAGTATATGGATAAGAAATAAATTGATGAGATTCCTAGTACTGTGAAGAATTCAAGTATTTTCCATCAAGGAATGTGAGATTTAGTGAGTTATTTCTAGAGAATAAAATCTCTTTGAAGAAGAGTCAGTCATTGAGTGGCAGAAAACGTGAGGTTTTGAGATTATCTATGTTTCTGAGGGGATTTGTCAGTGTTGAGACGATGATTTTTTTCTTTGTAATGTTTTTTTCCTTCTTAGATGAAGGGTAATAAATGAGAAGATAAACATCAATCAGGTTTTCATTTCGAATACTAAAACTAGCATTCGCTTTTGATGTGTTCCGCACTTACAATCTTAAGTTCTCTGCATCACTGTGTTTAAGTCGTTTCTGTGTCACTGTGTTAAATGTCAGTATGAAAGTCAATAGATTATATTTCATTATGTCTATGCAGGCAAGGTTAGAATAGTATTTTTTCTCTTTTGAAATATAACCAGTCATTTGCACATAATATTCTAGAATACTAAATATAAAAAAAAATCTAATAAGAATTATTTTATGATCGGATTAAAAAGAAAATCAATTACTTTCTTTAAAAAAAAAATGTGGGGTAGTCATAAACGCTTAATGCCTAGACAAAAAAAAAAAAAAAAAAAAAAAAAAAACCCGACGAAATAAAATAAAATACAAATAACTTTTAAAATATTTTAATGTTTCTATAAAGGATTTTTGAATTTAAATGGGTTTATTTATATTAAAGTTCTATTTTAAAATAACAAAAAATTGGTTTTTGGAGGGAATCTCTCAATTATCAATTAATTGTTATGCTATCTTTTTCTTCAAAATACATAGATATAGGTCTGATTTCTACTCTTATATGCACAAAAATCTAATCAGGAATGGAAATCTCTTACTCTGACATCGTAAAGCCATCTGCAAATCACTGAGATTATCTATGCAGCCATCTGCAAACCACTGCAAATCATCACACCAGAAAGCAAGAAAAACACAGAGAGAACAAATACAATTTTTGGATGGGATTAAAAAAATAAAAAGACCAATTGCCACACTTAAAGCCAGTTCTGGTCGAACAGCAGCATCGGCACTTGCTACAATTCAATGGGTAAAATGATTGATTCGATCTTCATGTAAATGAGTCATGTCTATCAATCATGGGTTGATTGAAAACCATATCCGATTTGTTTTGCTTGTCTCTTATTTTTTAAAATTGCTTTTGTTTATTTATTAAATTTTCTCCATTTTCGTTTATCATTGCATGCATTATCAGAGTAAAAAAAGCAAGCACCTAGTATTGAGCTCTTTTAATGAGAAAGTAAATTAGATAAAAAATGAAAATTTAACATTAAAAATAATATCAGGAGGTAATACATCTCTGCAATATTAATGGCCCAGCCGCCATTGGCCTAATTTTCAGTAAATTGTTTTATTTCTTACTTTTTATTATAAAAAGACGCTTATTTTTTTTAATTGTGTTACTTTCTTCTTCTTAATCTTTAATATATATTCATAAACATGGTTAAGTTCATTATGGAATATAAAAATTAATACTTTCCAAATATATTTCTAGATGGCGCCATAATTTTGAAATGGGTTTTATCTAATTACGAACTATGTCTTCGAGAACCAATGATTGCACATAATTTTTGTTCAATGAACAAAGTAGATAGTTAAACTATGAAAATTTTTATTACATGAAACAGTGTTATAATTTAAAAAGAGTCACTTAATACGAATAATAATAGCATATTGAATGACACGAATTTCAAAAATGTTTCGCAGGATATCATTACTATCAAAGTCAAGACGTAATGACTGTAAATATTGTTTATAATAAGAATGACCTGAATATGATCTTTATATATGAAAAGCTTGATATTAAATCATAATTTAATTTTCAGTTATTATCTTTAATGTATTTTGTAATAGAAAGCATCTCTAATATGATTTTCTGGAATTTATTTTCTCAGATGTTCTCTTACCTCAAAGGTATAGAAACATGTATTACAATTTCACAAGTTATTCGACTATTGTAATTTTCGACGATACATTAGCTTCAATTGGTGTAGATTATAATCATTATTTAACACTATTATAGGAAGAAACGGCCTTTATCAATCACGTTTTCCTTAACAAAAGAGTTTGAATCCTGTTTTTCACTTCGTGAAGCATTTTTCTAAAGTGCACGGAACTTGTTTTTATTATAGCCTCTGTTGCGCTAGAACTCGATTGTCCCACCTTTTTCATTATTTTATTCCTAAACTTAAGGATCTGCTTGAGACATTGATGGAGTGGCTGCAATGCACTTTAAATGAAATCGTTTACAGATTAAAAACGCTTCATGAAAAATTTGATTATAATTATTGGTATCTTCACTATCTGGCAAAACTGCAAACTGTGATATTTCATTATGAATAATTTGATGTATTGAAGAAACAAATGAAATAACATTTTCATATATGGAACGAATGATAAATCATTTATAATGTGCATGTGTGATGAATTTATGTTTCAGATATGTTCCATTTTCATCTCCATATACTTATTGTACTGTGTCTTTTAAACATTGTTATATAATTTAAGGATCCTTTAGATAATACACGCCGCATTGCGTTTTAAATAAATTTGTTAAAACGACAACAAATGAAGTAGATTTGAACACTACAAGGATTGAAAACAATAATCATAACGGGCATGTTAAGGTGCACATTCAAGAATTTTAATGATCTAAGAATATTATTTCTGATATTTTCAAACAAGAACAAACGAGTAAATATTTCTGCCTGAAAGTAACCAAAAAATTTTGATGCTGCTCTTTATCTGATGCATAAATTTAAATCCATTATATTTTTAAGAATTTTCCAGGAAAAAATGCATTTTCCTTTTACTTTGTATCTTATTATTATTTCAACAATTCTAAAGGTTTTTTCGAATTTTAAACTCACGTAAATGAAAATATCTAAATCCAAGTGCAATATATTTTATACTCCATTGGAAAAAATGATATTTTCTTCGGTAATCATGTAAAATAAATGCAATTATGTTTCAACTGATGTCTATCCACGAAGTTTGAATTTAGAAGAATTTTGTTATATATATATATTTTAAAGTTGTTATTGGATTCAACAATTTAAAAGTATATGTATCTTTTTTAATCTTTATAAATTGTATCTGTTTTCATGATAAAATGTTTTTAATCACATCTGCATAAACTGTCAAAAAGTGACGAAAAATTCTAAAAATGAATATTTGGATTAATGGTCATAAATATTTGAACTAAATTTCCTTCAAACTAAAAATTTATTATACTGCTTTGCTTTACATATAAGCAAAAAAAAAAGTACAGCAAATCACAAAACAAGATAAATTTGAGACTGATGATTAATTTTCATTCAGCCATGATGCTTCTAACTTAAGATCTCAGGAATCCGATAATCATCTGCATAATGAGGCTAAATTCAAAAGTGTTTATGTTTACGTTTATTACTATAAAACTTCCTTTAATCCGGAAGAAAAATATTTTATAGGTTCAATAATTTATTTTATTTAAAATATCGAACAGTTTTCGCAAAATTAGCAATAGAGGAAATGAAATTTGGAATAGTAAAATCATAATGTTTGAATTCCAAATTATTTTTTAAGTGTAAATTGATATTTTTTAAATTTTTCATTGAATTATTGAATGAATGTTTTTGATTAAGAACATGTTTCTCTGTATGTGTGCCTACACATTTGGAAATTCTGAACAAAATAATAAAGGGTTTTCGAAATTTATAAACTAAAAACTCTTAGTACTTTTAGAAAGATAACAGAATTGAAAAAATGTAATAAATAACTTTCTTCATTCATGTCTACTGTATATGACTGTAAATTTTTTTTTAAAATCTCCTGAGATTTAAGCCTCATTTACATTTTACCTCATTACATTTACATATTTATGAAAAATAAATATTCTTTAAACCTTTCTTTCAATTTTGAATTCATCTTGTTACTAGAAAATAACGCTAATTGTGTGAAACTATTCAATGGTGAAAAATGTATTTTGAACATAAATTTGGTATTGTGCTAAATAATTGAAATTTTGAACCATTATTTTCATATTTAAATGATGATGTAAATTCAAACCCTCAAACCCTCATACGAATAAAAGTAGTGCTTCTATTGAGTCACTTTGAGCATGCTATTTAAGTTCATTTTAAATATTTAATGCGAGTTTCGTAAGAGTTAGTTTCCATCTGAAATAAGTGCTTTGAGTTGCATTTTAGTCACAAATATCTTTAAAGAAATGACGAAACCATCATGAAAATATTATTAAATATAAAAGGAACTTGCAATAATGCAGCGTTTTCTTTCCTTGGTATTACAGAAAGATATGGTAATGACTCAAATATTGTTTTAAGTAGAGGAAAAATATTGCATCTAGAAAATAGAGGTTCGATCTCATGCAGGTAACAGCTAAGGGAAAGAACCGATGTATCTGCTGCATTTCTGGGCTTATCATATTGCATTTGCAATAGAAACTCAGTCTCTCAGTCAGCTGAAACCAGAGTGATAAAGCAAATAAAAGCAAATCGATTTCTTAATGGATAGCGGCCAGCCAGTTGAATTGTAACAATCATGCCAATAGTTCATCATAAATTTGTAGAATTTTGTTCACAGATAAAAAAATGGTTTCTCGCTTGGAACAGTGACAGCTATATTTAGATTAGAAGGAGATCAAGATAACCATTGAAAACATTCTGCCAATGGCGCTGACATGCTTTACATACACTAGGAGTTATTGTCTGGGAAGCAATATTCTATGTCAATAAGAGGATTTCCATCGATATTACATGAATGTATGAAGATTAAATAGGTCAGAATAATAATTAAAGCGATTGATCTACGAGTCAGGCGGCATTTTCCAACAGGAAGAGGCTCATCTTCATTACATTTCTGTCAATTAATGTAATCCATGAAGTGTTGACACCTTGCTTTGATATACGAAGTCAGCAGATCTTTTTCCATCAATCATATATATGGAACATTATTGGTGATTAATGCAGTGATATTCATAAGAAGCATGGAAGCAGTTGCTAATCTGACTGAACGATTGCAAGGAGTTCCACGCTGCTTGCAATCAAAGACATATGAACAATGTGTGAGAGGCTACATTCATAATCATGGCGACAGCATAGGGCATAAATGTGTTATCATTCCTCATTTGAAGTAACTCGTCTCCAGCAAAATTTGGGATATTGAAGTCTTGCAAAATAAAAGTTTCGTAGAAAAATGCTTGCACATATTTTATTCTTCCAAAACTAATTTATTCGTCTATCCACTTTTTAGCAATACATGCGAACAAAATAAATACTGAAGAAATGACAAAATTATAATTTAAAATTTCTATATTTTTCATACATATCACTAAATAACATTTTTGACAATCAATGCTGAATATTTGAACAACTTATGAGTAGTCACAATAAATGAAAATTAAACATTCTATAATGTTATCTTTATGTATGTTAAAAAACACTTGTCACATTCTCTCGATGCGCACTTGCAACTTTGGAAGCTGTTTTGAATGAGGTTTCCAACATTTCTGCTGACAAGGTGCATTAGGGTAATTGGGTCATTACAGTATTACTTATTCTGAAAAATTCCTGAAAGTTGCTTGGCGGGGAGAACTGATGTTTTAATGAACAGCACTTATTCTTTACACTTGGAGTCTTCCTTGAAAAGCGAAGTAAATGATATAATAAAAAAATATTAATTTCTAATAAAAATTGAATTTTCTTCTATTTTCTGAGAAAGTAAGCGAATATTTACTAATTTTATTAATAATTAACATCCATTTTTCTTGTATGCTAAAGTTCTATTTAAATATTAGTAATTTTGAATGAAATAAACTCTAACAATTTCATCAATGTTTTTGCGATATACCTTTTGATCTTTCATTGACAAAGAAAGGTAGCTTCATTTTTCTTTATATATAATATAAATGCTATAAAAATGTTAATACTACAGTCGAACACTGAAATAAGAATTGATATTAGAGGATTTAACATTATCCTTAATATTAAACTAATACAAAACACGTATTATGTATTTTGACAAGAACATTTACAGTAATATTAAATGCCATCTAAATTCGTAAAAAATGATGTCGATGAAATAATGTCAAAATAAGAATTTCTACAATTAAGTTTATTCTCATAAAATCATAGTATTGCAGAAAACCTAATTATCTAGGAAATCTATTTCAAACTGATCATAGACTTTTGTGGTAATAAAATTTTATTTTAAGCTTTATCAAGCAAAATACACAGATACTTTGCATGATTTTCTTCCTCGGCATTCAAAAATGCAAAAAAATAATGTGGACAAATCCTTCAAGAATATAACTGGTTTGAATTTCATTGCGAAAATGAAATCTATTGTTGAAAATAATGCAGAAAATAATTTTGAAATTCTCAAAATCAAAATTTAGGAAAATAAAATATTTGCAATTGTCTACTTAATAATGCCATCTTTTATATAAGTAAAAATATTTTTTTTTAAATTTTGAAATGTTTTAAAAAGTATTTTTTGCTTAGTATTTTGAAGAATTATAGCGGTGAAAACTTAAAATTTCGCTTACTTTTAGTCGAATAAAAAATTTAAAATATTCGCTCTGAGGTATTCTCCTTCAAATGTATATATTCCCTCCTTCAAATGTACAGTTGTGCCAAATTTAGTAACTCTAGAGTTAATGGTTACTCTGTAGAAGTACTAATACAATATCCATTCTCTTTTATTATTAACAGATATGGCTGTTCATAATTTTAATAGTTTTAGCATACCCTGTTTTATATCTAACATATGAAAAATAAAGAAATACGTAATTGTGAATGGGAAAAAAACTATAATCTATTGAAATACATATTACAAAATAATAAGTATCTTAAGAAATTTTGATTAATTATTAATTTTATATTTCATTTGTTCTTGATAGCATTTCTTATTAAACTATTTAACAAAAAATATTTGTTTTTTTCCAAATGTCAGGTATCTTAATAGTTCGTGTAAAATAAAATAAAAAGTTCGAATCATCTGTAATAAAATATTTTCTTTATAAGTCAGTTTTTCATGAATAAAAAATATTTTATAAAAAAATAACCAGAATGGCAATTCGTAACCAAAAGAAATGCAATGTTCAAATTTAGGAATGAAACAAAATTCCAAATAATGATTGTAAATGCTTTGCATAATACATTGCATGCATTATATATTCTTGAATATATCTGAAACGATAATTTTAAAAACCATATAAATAAGAATTTAATGCATTGGGTTTTAAGAAATTCCTTTAAATTGGGATCATAAATGTTATTTCTGCATCCTGAACTAAGGTATTTTTACGGGTTTTACGGGTAAAATTTACGGGTTTATTTTTTCAAGTAAAAGGAAAAAATAAAATGCTTTTATTAATATTTAATTTTATTGATATTTAATTAGTAATTTTCATTTTATCCTCTATACAAAAATATTAATATTGAGATTTAAAGAAAAAAATTTAGATAATTTAAGAAAAACAATCCTTATTAAACTGAATTTTGTATTTTAGTAAATATGGTTGAATAAAATCCAAAACTGAAATTTTCTATAATAAATTAGAAAATATTTCTTTTATTAATTTAAAAGAAATTCGATTGAAATTTTTTAGTGGAAAGACAATTTGTAATCCATCAGAGAGAAAAAAATTGTAATCCATCAGAGTTTAAGAATAATATTTTTCTTCCGACTGAAAACTTCTCAGCAATTTAATTTCCTGTTGCCGTCGTGTGGAATAAACTTTGTTTCGTGCTATACAGAGAAGCCATATTTCAAGCTACAAATAACCACCTTCTATGCATAGGTTAATGATGGAGAATTCTCTAGCTGAAGTGCATTTGATATACCTAAAAGATTTCCCGAGCTTCACTAATATTTAATACTTGAGAAAATTGTGGGTCACAGGAAAAATGAAGAGGGTTAATCATGGCTGAAAATAGAGGGATTTTAAACTGTTGTGGATTGAGTGGGATTTTCATCGAAATATTCAACTTGGAAAAGAAAATGGTGAAGAGAGATAAAAATGCGAGAGAAATTTTCTATTTTGGTTGATTATTTTCTTGGGAAAGGAATCAAAGATTGGAATTATGTAGACAGAATAATAAAAAAAACGTTTTAAAAAAAATGAGAATTAATAGAATTTTCAGAACTGAATGTGATTTACTTTTATTTGTTTTATTTATCTAATTCGGATATTCTGCAGCACCTTGTTCAATATCTGCGTCATCAAGTGAAATTAATATGTTTTGATTAACGATAAATCTGATTTGCGTTCGTAAATTTAAAAGCTTTCATTATGCAATTAAAGGATATCGCTTGCGCATGTGTAATTACTATTGTTACGGAAACTCGGCTACATTCCAACCGTTGGAACTTCCGGAACCGTCGGAATACGGAACTTCCTCTACAAACTCCGTAAAATCAACGGATTCGCTTTTAGTGAGTGTATGGTGTAACACAGTCAGTAAAAAGTCTGAATAGCAAGTGATTATATTTATTTAGCACGTAGACACGAATTCACAGACGATACATACACAGCTGAGACATACACACGCAAAACACTGCAGCACACATACAACAAGCATCAGCAGAGAAGTAGTAATCGGTGGTAAACAACAACCACAGTTCAAAAAGCGGCCAGACAGAACTCAGTAGGAGGAGGGAATCTACATAACTATTCTCTACGGTCTCTCCAAACGTCTTCAATTCTCTACTGTCTCCTCGCTTTAGCTGCATCCAACTACCGACAAGATGCTGCCTTTGTAATAAACTCAAAGAGTCGGCACACAGATCAATTTATTAATCGCTTGAGCTCCACTCAATGCTTGCACTCCACTGAACTGATTCAACTAATTGACACACTATGAGACTCCATATTACTACTCAACTGTCTTCGGCTTGGACTGCAGATCGTTTATAGTTTCCAGAGCAGAGCAGAGAAAGTTCTCGAACTATCAAGCATATCTCAGGTCCTAGTGGTAGAATTCTAGAAGATTCTAAAATCAACCATTTTGTTGTTTAATCCAAATTCGTCGCTGAGTCACCAAACGGTCGTCAAGATTGTCACGAAGCACGGGGTTCACTGATCCGGCATCCGATCAATATCGTAAAATTGTTTTCACTTCGAAGTAACTAACTGTGCTAGGAAGCAACAATACAGATTCGTAATAATATATGTATTGAAAACATAATTTTAATCAACAATAAATAAATAATTCATTAATTTTTTTCTTTGTACTCTATTTCCTCTATATAAATATAAATGGCCTAAATGCAACAATTACATATTAAAATATTTTTTTTTTGTAAAATTCAAATTTAATATTTGCAAAAATCATTTTGAAAAACACTTCACATCATTTATATATATATAAAAAAACATTCCAGTAAAGTACATATTGATCTGTTTTTTAATGCAGTTTGCAGAAATACTATGTTTTTCTTAAGTTCATATAATCAAACATTTATTTAAAAAAAATGTTTCAAATTTGAGTTTGAGACATAGTGCATGAACAATTATAGAATTTAAGATGCCCCTTGATTTTCTATGATTCGAAATGTATTTAATCTAAGGCTATATATATATATATATATATATGTTACGGTTGATGTAATAATTATGCAGTACTAACAGTTTAATTTGGTAATAACTGGTTAATGTAAGGAGTTAATCACGATTAATATTAGTAATAAATGGTCATTAACAACTAATTAACCGCATTAACCTTAACGTGTATGAAATTTATTTGACCAATACTAGATAAATTAACATTTAGAAAGAGTAGAATTTGGAGCTACCAATCAATGAAAAGATAAATTCTGCTACGGAACGAAGTATAATATTTTTCTTCTTGAATAAATATTATCCCTGCAATTTAATTTCCCTTCAACGTCTTTTGAAATAAACTGAAAATATGTTTCATGATATAAAGAGGAGCATATTTCAAGCAACAAATAACCACCTTCTGTGCATAGGTTAATGATGAAGAGTTCTCGAGCTCAAGTGCATTCGAGATGCCTAAAAGATTTTCAGAGCCACACCGCCATTTAATACTCGAGAAAATTGTGGGTCACCGTAAGAATGAATGAAGCTTAATCATGGCTCAGCGTGAAAGGCAGTGAAACTTTTGCGAGATCAGCAGGATTCTCTGTGTTCTCCTAAAATTGGGAAGGAGAAATGAGAAAAAAAGACATAAAACTGTGGCTAAATTTACGGTTTGCGTTGGTTATTTGATAAGAAAGAGAATTGAGTAGGAAAAAAAATTAAGGAAATTGGTTTAAAAGAAGATACAAAATATTTGGGTTTTGAAAGTTATAATTCAATTTCCAAACTTAAGATTTCTTCTTTTTTATTGTATTTAAATAATTTAATTTTTATTATGTGTTGTATTTATAATAATGTGTTATTTAATGTATAATAAGTGTCAGACATTTTTTTATTTATTTGAATTTTATACTTAAAGTGAAAGTTTCAACTTCTAGAGTTGCATCAATTTATCTTAAATTTTTAAGCCAGTATTGCACATAAACATTTTGACAAACGTATTTACTATAAATTTGCAAATTGATTTGTGAAGCGCAAAGAAAGTTTCTTAATGAAGATGCAGAATATGGATTTGACTTATTTCGGTTGTTTCTTCTCATTTTTTCTTCCCAATTTTATTGGGAAAGAGAAATGAAATAAAAAAGATGCCGTAAAATATAGTTGGGTTGGTTATTTGATAAGAAAGAGAAATGAGTAGGAGATTAAAGTAGGAAAAATATTATTATAATATAGAAAATAGAATTTTTTAGAGAGCTGCAACAACTATGTCGAGTATTTTGAGCAAATAACAAGAAACCCTCTTTGCCGTTAACCGATTACATATTTAAAACCGCGGAGACAGCAAACTACCTTCTTCCTCTCAAACTGGTGCTTGGTCATTAACCTTACAAAAAGTGACCTTGCAATAACGAGAACCGAACTGTTGAAGAACGTTGATTACAAAATAATGGCTCTTAGAAAGTAGTATTGGAAGAAATAAAAAAAAGTACAAGAAAAATGAGAATATTCTTATATAAACATTTTGGAAAATAAGCCATTATATTCCGTATTCAAGTATAACCGACGGTAGAACGAAACTGGATATCTTTTTTCAATTCTTAGTGAAACATATTTCCCGAAGTTTTGCAGTTTTTCGGTGTTTTATTCCTTTACATTTTCTTTTCATGGAAATAAAGCGATTGAAATGTTACAAATATCAGAGTTTTATGCACGTTTAGTGTTGAAATATTCGATTCATGACATATTTTTATATTTCTGTCTGAAAAAGGATTCAATATATTTTTTAGATTATTTTTATTCCATAGAATTCGGCAGATTTGAAATCTAAACTGGCATGATATTTCACAATTACCAGATGATTTGTTATTTTGTATTGGCTAGACACTATTTCTTAACTGACATAGGACAATGCGAATATGGAGTTACGGAATGCTCGATTTTGTTTAGTGCATCTAAAAAGCTTTTGGAAAAATTGGCGGGTTTTTTTTATCGATTAAACATTTTTATGAATTAAAAGAGGGCATATTTAATTAAAATTGGAAATATTATTGGATAAAACACACTACTATTAGAATTAAAAGTTAAAATGAACAATTTCAATGAATTTCAAATCATACGAGGTGACAGCCAATCCTGCTTATTGCTATTTCTGCTTATATGAAATAGAAAGCTATAATAGTTAATACAAAGCAAATGTGAGTCCAGAAACAGTTTCAGCTATTAATCGCTTGGTTAATTTGCTTCTGCACTGCATAAATTCTATGATTTATAATCTTGTTCTTAATAACTAAACGGTAATGAAACTAAAATCCTGATTCAAAGCCAAACAATATCCATCAAAATATTACATATGTAGAGTCAAATTAATTTTGTAAGAGATAAATGTCTCGAAATAAAATGCTCAGTTTTAGGATTGTGTTTTAAAAATAAAATTTATTATTTAAGAGAACAACATTTTCTTGATTTACATACTGAGAAAAAATATTAACCTTAAATCATCTCAGTTATTTAGCATATACAGAACAATTCTAATTGACCTGAGTCTGAACTCAATATATATATATTCTAACATTCTACTCTAAACCTGATATATCATCCGATTCTGTTCAATTCAGTAATAATAAGACCGGATATCTGTGGATAGGTCTAGAAAAAAATATTAATAAACAAATGTTAACACAATATAAATTCAACTATTTACTATTCAGTATAGTTTTAGAATTGGAGCTGTGAAACATATTTATTTTCTACAAGAACAACATTTCGCATAAATCGAGAAAAAAGTAATAGATGCATTTTCCTGAGAAAAGAAATGTCTTGCATGCTGTATAGAGTTTTCTCAAGATGAATTGTTTGCATATTGTATGGACATTTCTAGATTTACAGTTCTATCACCTCTCACCACTATTTATATTTCATATCAAAGCAGAATATTTACTGATTCTAACAAGAGAAACCCAGAAAATGTTTCATAATATAATGTAATCGTTCTTACTTCAGTTGTTGTAACTTTTACAGTATTTTTTTATTTATAATACCTTGACTAATCCTGTTATTAAGCTAGTATTTTGTTTAAACAAATTTTCTCTTCTTCACATGGTTGTGAAAGAGAAAATCAGAAAACAGACAGAAAGGAAGAAGTTTAAAGGACTTAACATTTGATAAAAATAATAAATGTTTTGTATAAATATAATAAATAAATGTATAAAATAATAAATAATAATGATTTCAAAATTTAAAAAAAAATCATTTTCGATTCAGAGAAAAAAGGAAATTGTTTTTGAAACTGGCATAAATACACCCTATAATTTATATAAATGTATGTAAAACATATAT
>JAPMOR010070632.1:1569957-1613010 GCA_026543865.1 Argiope aurantia
TATATATAATGATTTTTTAAACTCTTAATCCAAATTAATTTCCAAGATTTTATCTAAATTCAAACTAAAGTATTCTCTTATTTCGTATTCCAATTCCACTTTCGTTTTAATTAATTCCTCTGTAAAAGTAATGCACCATTAGTACTACGTATCAAGAGAAAGTGATATCTTCGGTTGCCTTTGAAAAGGTGTCAAAAGTCACCACGTGTATTGAATTGGCACCTGGACAGAAATCCTATGTTATATAAGACTAGTGATCATTTGTTTGTCCCTTTTTCGCCTTTGATTTTTTTTCCCGCTGCGCCTTCTTGTATATAATCATGCTTGCTACTCGGAAGAGAATAAAACGAAATTAAAAATATAACATGTCTCGTCAACGTCTTGTCAAATATGCACTCTTCTACTCAACCAAAATAATATATAAATTTGGTCAAAATTCACTTTAATTTATTGTGTAATTACTTTAAAAAATATATAATAATATTTGTAATAGGATAATTGTCATATTATTAAAAATGCATGAATTGAAAAATTTTCTTTATTAGCTGAAATAGAAATGCGAAACCTTCATAATCTGAATCATCTGTTTCAATATTACAAAATTTACATATGTGTCATTTGAAGAGTAATGACACATTGATAGAATATGTCGAATTTGAGATATTACATTTTACGAATAAATATATGTTATTCATCAATTTGAGAGTTTAGTAGAGTTTCTGAACTCAATCATGATCGTAGATATCTCTGAGGATTAATGAACCCGAATCCGTATTTGCACTGACCATCATGATTGTTTATCCTTCCACCGGATGGATGACCAGGATTCAACTTCCATCACTAGGCAGGCAATTAGCATAGTTAGCAATGTAAGTATTCAAGAGAGCAGGTTGAAAGCTCATAAATAGTCTGTAGATATTATTTAATCATCTAATTTAACTGTAACTTTAATGCATGTAATTGCTCAAAATGCTCTTATACATGCACCACTCGAATACCGGACCAATAGAATGCCTGATTATAACAAATTAGGGCAAACAGTACATGGACCAATTAAATTCTGAAAAATAATAATTCGATTAGATAATCTATAACTATAGTCAAAATGTGTATATTAAGAACAGATACTATATCATAAAATGATTATTTTTAATTTAAATCTTGATGTTTAAAAAAATGAATGTAATGTTAAATTCTAAATGAAAAATAGAAACTTGTTTAAATTCCAAACAAAATTTAGAATCCAAAATTCTTCCATTAGAAAATTTTCATTCATAGTTAAAAATACTAAATCTTGTAAAAAAAAACCCCTAAATTTTGGGAATCTAGATTTGAATTTAAAAGCCCATAATTTGGGTCATCATATTAATATTATTGCTTCCTCAAAAAATTTTAATTTTTAAGTTTAAATTATGTTTATTATTGCATAAAAATCATGACAATTGTCACTTTATTCCAAAAATTTACGGGTATAAGACTTATTAAGATGGTCATTTGAACGAAATTATTTTTGACCATGTAAATAATATTTAAATAACATTTGCCAAATTAATCTGCTTATTAGATAATAACTTTGTATCAAATGTGATTCATGTATTTTCCATCATGTCAAGATCGACAAAAGTATATTGAATCTTCAAAATATTTTTTTGGTTAAAAATTTGTTCCGAGATAAGCCTGCGCAATTTTTAGATTTGATATCCAAATAACCTGTTTTCGTGACAATGTTTTCTTATTCTACATTGCTACACGCTACATTTAATAGAAATCCTGTTCTGAAGCTGCAAGTATTTTCTTTAACAAATTTACGGACACTACGGTTATAACCATAATTTGCATATATGTTAAATCACATTTATATAAATGATTGTTATAACCTTTATTAAAAGTATAAAAGACAACTTTAGCCGTCAGGGAAAATATTACAATTTTTTTGTATCGTGTTAGAATATGATGTTGTTTGGGTATAGAGATTTTAATGCCTATGCGCCGGCAGAAAATAAAGAACAAGATCGTAAGACGTTATCGCCTAAAGAAGCGCAAAGAAAAAATGGAAATCATTGCTGAGAAGATGTATCGAATGTTAATCATTTTTATAATTATCGAATTTTGAGCTCGAACGATTTTGAGAGGGGTTAAAAACCACCGTTTTCTAAATATCGATACATGCGTGATCTGATAATCACATGATTATTTCAAACCTGTTTAAACTAGTTTTTCTCAAAAAAGAATTATGGCATTGAGGAAATAAATTTAAGTACTTGATTGATTTTGAGATGTTCAAAAACCATCGCTTTTCTAAATGTTGGTGATTGCGAAATCTGAGTCATGCGAGAACTTGATGTTTTTCTGTCTGATTGATACCACGAGACTTAAAAAAATAATTTTCGGATTTCATTTTTTTTCCTCACATTTTTACATCCACTAGCATGTTACTCTAAAAATACTTTTTAGAAAGTCAGTTTAACCCAAAAGATAAAAATATGACATTGCCAGTTTTACCAATATTTTAAGTCTATCCCTGAAAGTTGTTAGAGGACGCTTCATGAATTCTGAATATGCTTTACAATAGTTACATATAAAATTGCTCTCTTATACATTTTTTTATAAATATGATAGTATAAATGAAAATTGGGCCAATAATATTGTTGAAAAATATATACTTGAGTTCAAGCAAAATTTCCTCCATGCTTTTTATCTTTTCACACCCAGATTTATCAATCATAGATGTATAGTTAAAATCTTTTAAAAATGCTATCAGATATTTTCTTTTTATTATTTTATAAAAAATCTACTGAAATGTAAAACCGATTTCCCGTTATCCAATAAGATTTCTTAACACCCATTGCTGCAATTGTTAAATTATAATGTATAAATACTAACAACATTATTTAACTTGACATTGATTTTAGCATGATCTTTTTATAATTTGAAGCTAAATAATTTATAAAACATTATGCCAAGAACTCATGTAGGAATTATAACTATTGAAATCTCATCTGAATCCTCGTCCAACTCAAGGCTAATTGAAGCCCCCCTAGGGACAAACTGGGGCCTTAACGAATCCACTAAGCTGTCGCAAGATCCGTCTGATCTGGCCTTTCGCTTGAATAAATGAATATATCGACCAATGCTTTTGGTTGAATGGAGCTTTATACTAATAAACTAAATATATCAGTTGCATGAGGGGATGATTATTTATTAACGAAAACAATCTCGAAGTAGATGGATAACAGAGAGTGTTTCAATTGGTTGACCCGTGGAAAGTTCTGGGAGCTTGTTGGGTTTGGTATGTCGAAATGTTTCGATAATGATCACAAAGCTTTCATCTGATGAAGAAATGTGAATTTCTGGTAGTTAGTATTCAAATGAATTAATTATTGTTTCCATTGTGTAATATTTTATCCGATATTCACTATTAAATTTATAGATTAAAATTAAGATTTACTTAAAAGTGAAAACTCTATGTAGATTTCAAATAATATGATTTTGATCATCCTCACTGAATTTTGAAGTATTATCATGCATACATCTTTTAAATTTCGAAGGTGTGAATAAATATGTGCAAAGTTTAAAGTGAAAGGAAATTGAATATTTTGCTGAGTGAAAGTAATTCTTTCTTTCTTTCCTTTAGGTAACCTCCTTTATATGCCATCTTGTTTGAAAAATAAGAATAAAAATGCATATTTTTTTTCTAGAAATCCATATTCATGTTCCATTTTTATTTAGTGAAATTAACAATTTTTTAAAAAAAAACAAACTAAAATGCTTTTGAATCGCAAAATTTTCATTTGCAAGCCACTTAAAAGAAATATATGTATACTTGAAATTGATATAAAAATTATTTATTTATTTTTTGGTTATTTTGTTGTTTAATGATACTTTGCTATTCGATTCCATCAAAACTTCTGGGCAAAAATGACCTTAACTTTTTTGCTTAAATCATTGGTCTTCAAAATTAATTTAATCTGCCTATTTTATTGAATTCAAATGTTTTTCAAGTTGTCTATTTGAAATGCAATCTTGAAATTAAACTTGATGCGATTCTCTTCATTTCCTTTTCTACATATTTGCCATTTTGAATTTATTAAACTCTTCTGACTTCAGATAATTCAGCTTCTTATGAATAACATAAAACAATAAAAGGAATTAAAATTATCTAAATTAGATACCTATAAGTATTTATCTTCTCCTGTAAATCAAGACTCAATTATGTCATAATGACGTTATACGTTTTCGCAAAGTTTTGTTTCTCTATATCATAACAGATTAAATAGGATGGCAATACATCACTACTAGTAACCAACATCTGGTTGCCATGTCCCAAGCTTCAACATTAATATTTTTGTATTCTAAATGACACTCGGAATTCACCAAGCTGCCATGAGAATAGCGGACTGCATATAAAAACATTCATGTCAGCATTATTTATTTTGAAATCACCACTCAACAGCCATATCGTCCGTCCCACCTCCGACTCACTGGAGGAAGAGTCTGTGGTGAATAGCATATAAGCCAACTTTTCTATCCGAACTATTGTTTTGGTATAATGGTTAAGTTACTGGACTGCGAACCACAAGCTCCCAGGTTCTATCCTCGCGCATCCACATACCGTCAAAATATTTATTGCGAAAAACTAGAATAAATATTTTTATTTACACTAGCTACATCACAAAATACTCACTATATTTTAAGATCAGGAAGATCTAAAAATCACTTAGTTGCTTCGCTGAATTCAATCCAGCATGAAGAACGGTTTACATTATATCCTTGGGCAATAGGTCAGCCGGATTATCTACTGGTACTTTGAAGACTCATTTCCTATGAATGAAGTTTTATACTTCGGAATCATACCACCAGCCACTAATTAATTATTGCATTGCACATTGTTAACATTAATATGTCTTCAAAGCAAATAATTTAGCAAATGATAAATAAATAACAATAGAGTAATGACAGTTAGTAACCTACAGGTATAACAGACGCTCTACATAATTTCTTCTGCGGTTAATATACGATGTACACTTCTTGCATCGATGACATATCGATCCTTTTCTCATGAAAGATGAAATGAAATAACCGAAGATGCAATCATTATATTTGCAGTCAAGATTCTGTAGAGATTCAAAGCACATGTAGTCCAAGCATTCTGCACAACTATCAATCAGTGCTAGAGCATGAATGTAAATTATGCAGCAACCAGTGAACGACACACAAATAATTTAATTTATCATTAGTGATAAGTACTTCTGATGTTATAGCCAATAAAAAATGAACTAAATTGGTAAATATAATAATGTGAATATTGACGTAATAATTTGACGTTCGAATCTGTGAGAAAGTGTAAGACACGTGCATTGATAACAGCTTTTCTGCTTTATAATGAATTTTATTGAAGTAATATGCATTGAAAGAATATATTGGCTTTTATTCGGCCAGTATTAAATAATTAAGCGGTTCAAAATTTTGTTGAATATTACTTCTCTGCATTATACATTATAATACTCAATTCAAAATGGAAATATTCTCATTTAATGTAATTGAAAAAACATACATCATTTAATATTTCTTGTATACTAAAAATGGGAAAATATTCTGATATCATATTTTGACAAAAAAGAAAATTATTTTTCATAAAGATACAAAAAAAAAACTATTAATCTGACACGTTTTAAAAAATTGTGTTTGATAAAAGCTTAGTTTTATTTAAAAATGTGTAAAATGCTAGCTTAAACAAAACAAAAAGAAATAAGATATAAGCATCTGTTTCGACTTTAAAACTTCAGTTTCAACACGTAAAAAATAGTGCCTTGTATGTAAATTTCAAGAAACACACAAACAAGGATTTAACCACTTTTCCAGATTTTAATATGTTTGTACTTGTTTCTACCCTTGCAAAAGCATATTGCAAAAGAAAGTTTTTGATAGAAATCCTTTGGCAATTTTAAAACAAAGTAACTAATTGTATGCGTCTGCTAAATGTTATAATAATAGTTGTACAAACAAATATATTTTTCATTGTTTAAAAATCATTTAATATACAATTTGTAGAGTGGAAAAGAAGTTGTTGGAATAACACTTAATAGATAATAAAAATACTACAAAATAAGATATTCAGAATTGGTATGCTCAAAATATTCTGATGCTGCAACAGATAAAAAAATCAATTCTTATTTACATCCTCATATTTCTAAAATTTGAAATTTCCGTAGATAAAACATCGGAAGCCAAAGAACTTCCATATCAGAAGTTTATTACACATAAACAAACAAGTTCCTCTATGAAATCCAAATGTAAAATTTACTTAACTGATGTTTTAAAGAATAGATGAAAGCAGTCAATGATTAGTTAATCAAGAAACTGACAAAAGCTTTGAATAGTCATATCTGATTACATACAAATTGTCCTAGAACCGAGGTATTATACTTATTAAAGTATTTCTAATTCGCTTTCAAAGACTCTAACAAGTTTACTTGAATCTTAAATGTGCATTTTAAAACCATTTTTTGAGCAATCCATCATTCTATAATGGAGGAAATTACCATGCTTCAATCGATTGCTTTTCTAAAGAGTTTGTGAATAACAGTGACTCAATTGGTACTAAAAGCACATTCGTACGTCATCAATCACAAGTTCACAAATGTCACGTTATTCATTACTTATAACTTTTACTTCATTACTTATACTTCATTACTTTTCATAATAAAATCATCCCAAAAAATGTCGGAAATGTTTTTTTGCGATGTTGGTTTTTCTAATCTTAAAAATTATAAATTTAATAAAAAATCCAAATAATATATTTGAAGCTCCTTATAGATTCATTGCGACGATTTGCAACACAATAAGCATTTAGAAGCATCAGCATAAGTATAAAAAGAGATTTTGGGGAACTATTTTGCATTGTCGATGAAACATACGAAATACACGTACATCATCGCTTCTATTCCTAGAATAGAAATAGAATGTATATCACATTTAGAAATATAAACACGAACATGTAGATTTATACGGAATGCAAAGATAGTTCACATTTTTAATCCCTTTGAAATCGCATCTTATTGTAAATTTGCGTGATCTTAACATTTTCACTATCCATCTACGCTCTACCCAATAAACTATACGTGACATGCATTGTCCATTGGTAGTATACGATAGTATAATTGGAAACGACTGATTTACATGAAAAAAATATATATATTTTCTTGTGGGTCCTAAGGGAAATTCTTTTAAAATATCTAATTTTCATCTTCATTCTAAACTTTAATGTCTGAACAATTCTACATGATTTGATGATATCATAGAAAATAATCAAATGCTTACATTGATAACATGAATTCATATTTTCCTCAGCTCTCTATAATGGCAGTACGATACATCTTAATATTCTTCTGCGCTGTAATTTACAATTCTATATCATCCAGGTAATCTCTAATTTAAAAAAAATATTTGAATTCTAAATCAAATAAATTATAGTTTCTGTGGGAAAGCTTGTAAAAAACTTTTCTGAACACTTAATTCGATTCCATGCCTAAAGATCATGGAAGAAACATAGATAATCTTCTGAATTAAATGTCAAACGAAAATCTATAAACAATTTTACATAATGTTATTCTTAAGGTTTTAGGTTCAATTCCGCATTTTCACGTATTAAAGGCTATTAAGCTTGTTTATTCTTGTAATATATATGATGCGAAGTAGATATATTTTCTAATAGAATTAATACCAAAACTGTAAACCTCTATTTGTTTCTTAATGAAACATAATAAATTCATTTTAATTTTTTCAGACTAAAATTTTTCTGTGAAAAACTTTAAAACTTCATATTTAAAATATACGCCTCGTTTACCAAAATATTTTTACGTTTAAAAACAGCCTTGAATAAATAAAGCAAGCTGTTCCCAAGTGGAAAGTTTTAAACAAAATATTTTTTTAAAAAAATTTACCAGCTATATTTAAATTATTTCTTTATTTAAGAATCATGCATATTAAATAAAATATTTCTCGGTTAATATAATTGAAAGTATATGTAGCATTTAATGTCTATTTTATATTAAATTAACAAAAATATGTTGTTATTATACTTTGAGAAAATAAAGAAGAATGCTTTATAAAAGGTATAAAAATAACTATTAGTTAAAAACATTTTAAAAGAATGTGCTTTATAAAAGCTTAGATTGATAAAAAAAAAGTACATAAAAGGCTAACTTTAAGCAAAATAAATAACATGTAATCACTTATTTCAATGCTAACACTTCAATATCAACACTTTTAAAGAAAGTTGTGTATTGTATGCAAATTTCAATAGATAAACACGCAAATTAGGTCTTATCTATTTTTCCAGACTGTTGTATAAAATAATGTTTATGCTTGCAAAATTTGCTTATTCTTGCTAACGCAAATTGCAAAAGAAAATTTTTAATACAAATCTTCTGACATCTTTAAAACAAAGTCACTAAGAATTTGTGTCTGGAAAATGTTATGGTAATATTTGTACAGAGAAATATATTTTTCATTGTTTAATATACCTTTACAATACAATTTGTAGAGTGAAAAAGAAGTTGGGGGAATAATGCTTTATAATAGATAGTGTAAAATACTATAAAATAAGCTATTCAGAATTGGTATGCTCAAAACATTCTGATGCTGCAACAGATAAAAAAATCAATTCTTATTTACATCCTCATATTTCTAAAATTTGAAATTTCCGTAAATAAAACATCGGAAGTCAAAGAACTTCGAAATCGGAAATTCCTTACACATAAACGAACACGTTCCTCTATGAAATCCAAATGTAAAATTTACTTAACTGATGTTTTAAAGAATAGATGAAAACAGTCAATGATTAGTTAAGCTAGAAGCTGACAAAAGCTTTGAATACTCATATCTGATTGCATACAAATTCTTCTAGAACCGTGGGATTATGCTTATAAAAGTATTTCTAATTTGCCTCCACAGACTCTAACAAGTTCATTTGAATCTTAAATGTGTATTTTAAAACCATTTTTGAGCAATCCATCATTCTACAATGGAGGAAATTACCATCGTTTGGAATGCTTCAATCGATTGCTTTTCTAAAGAGTTTGTGAATAACAGTGACTCAATTGGTATGAATAGCACATTCGTACGTCATCAATCACAAGTTCACAAATGTCTCGTGATGGTAAATGAAAACCTTTATTCTTTTATCATCTGTCGCTTGAAGATAAATTCATTTACAGTCCACCATTGAAAAGTAAGTTTTGTGAAGAATTGCTAGTTTCTGAAAGTATAAATGAATTCGAAATGATTTATTACTTTTATATAGTTTCGAAAACATTTGAATAAATTAAATATACCAATTGCATCCCAATACTGTAACTAATTTAATGAATTGTTATTCGCTAATCTTTCGTATAAATTCATTTGTTTCCCTTATAGTCAACATCATCTATTGAATTAATTTCAAAGTAAATACAAAATAAAAATGTATTTATCATTTCATAGACAAGGCTTTTATCTCCTTCTTGTTTCATTTTATAAGGAATGTTTTCAATTTACATGAAAAGTGAATCTTAGTAACTGATTGAAATCAGTTTGAAAGCAGATGCTCAAATGAATTTTTGTAACGATAAAATTTTTGATGCAAAACAGAGTTAACGAATATGCTTACATCTTAATTAGCGGTTATTGGAACATCTTTTAGTAAAAGAACGAAATTTCTGGAAACATGAACATCATTAAAAGTAATTCTTTCAGTTTATATTATATAACCGGAATTTTAGGATAGTGACATTTTCATAGATTTACAAAAATGAACATTGAAAAATACACAAAATAAAATTTGTATGTGGTTTAATTCCTTACAGTTTTATATAGAAAATTAAATTTAAATAATAAATATGGCATATAATATTACTTCTAATTAGTTATTCCTCAATTTTGAAAACAGAAACTTTCTTCCTCAGATTGTAAAACATATAGTTTATTACACATTTCCAATAGATATACGTAAAAAAAAATATGCAGATAAATCTTTCTACTATTTCAACTACAATTAGTTAAATTCAATGAAACAATAAATATGTTATAAATCACATATTCAGCAACAAAGCACACTCTTAAGTCTGAGTAAATATATGACTTATTGTAATTAGTTTGCTTGTGTCCTCCTCTATACATTGAAATTAATAATTTCTATTTATCACAATATTTAACGAAAAATTGAAAATTTTTATTCCACTTATGATTCAATATTTTTGAATAAAACAGGACGATAACAGTTGCCAAAACAAATATCAAAACAGCAATAAGTTCAAAACTGACATTATAACTATTTAACAACAAAGTCTTAACAGCAAGAAAATAGCATTTTTCATCTATTTAATTCATAATAAATAATTTTAATTTATTTCAATGAATTAAATTTTCGAAGATATTTATTGTTTGCTGGTATTTAAAGAGAGAATTTTCCTCAGCCAAAGAAATAATTTTCTTTGAAGTATAGAGCCTTAGAAAGATTTATTATTTCAACTTTGCAAATTGAATTTTTCTTCTAATAAATTTTCGATATTTGCACTGAAGTGAAGTAATGCGTTATATAGAGATATTAAATATATGTTAATAAAACTGATAGAAAAAAGGAATTTTTCTCTGCTTCAGTTTTTAATCAAAAATATAAATATGTTTCTTCAACTGAATTATTCTGTAATTGAAATATTTCTTGTAGTTTCGGTACTGAAATTCTTGCATCTCCAGTTGCACAGGGAAAGTTCTGAATATACAGGGTGGTTTTATTTTTAAACTGATGGTAGTCAGAGACCTTTGTAGCTTGAACTATCAGCTGCAACTCACAAAATTTTGTGCTGGAATTATTGAAGACGTGGGAAAAAGGAATCCGCAAAAAAAATATTTTAGTTCTAAAAGTTGCCGAGAAGGAAAATGTTGCGCTTTACACTTAATGACAGGTAAAATGTTTCATAAAACATGGGGGAAAATTGCAAAATGCAAAATCCTGATTTCGTAGTCAATAGCAGCTCCAGTATTTTGTGTTATAAAAAAAAAGCATGGCAGTGAAAATTATTTCAAGTATCCTTTGATTTATAAAATGCGCCTCACTTTAGCACTGCGTGCATTACTTTTGAAGTTATTTTTTCTTAATCAATCCAATGCAGCGGTCATTTTTCGCGAATTTAGAAGTCGAAACAGTTTACGTAAAGGACATCTATCAATTAATGCAGTGAAAGCAATAATTAAAGAATTTTAAAAAACTGGTTCTTTCGCAGTTTGGTCTGGTTGAGAACGGAAACCGGAATCGGGGGATACGATCACAGATGTTGCGACTGCAATCGTTGAAATAAATCAGACGAGCGCTGCTGGTAATAGCAGCACACGTGGAGTTGTCCGACAACTGGATGTTAGTGCTTCAACAGCATGGGAAGTTTTAAGAAAAATTCTTCGATTTTATAAATATAAAATTAGACTTTTGCATGAATTAAAACCTACAGATTATGATCTTCGATTACCTTTGCTTTGACATTTCTTGCCTGGACGGAGTTAGACGAGGCTTGACCTTGGACAATTCTCTGGAGTAATGAGGCCCATTTTTAATTGAATGGGATTGTTCACACTCAGAATTCAAGAATTTGGGCATCTGGACAAATCCACGCATTTTAAAAAATCCCACTCCATTCTCAAAAAGTAAATGTTTGGTGTGGCTTTATACTAGATTTTATCATTGGATCATACTTTTTGGGACTATTACCCAAGCAGGACCACAAAACTGTTCGGTAAACGTTTAAAGATATCATCATATGCTGAGTAGTTTTGTTATCCCACAACTTCAGAAAAGGCAATGCTTAGATAAAATTCTCTTTATGCAGGATGGAGCACCACCACATATTGGTACATCCGTACAGTAAGTGTTGCGCTATAACTTTACAGAATAAAGAGTCATCAGTCGCTGTTTTTGTGCTGCATGGCCACCTCGCTCCCTGGATTTAATCCCATGTGACTTTTTTCTGTGTGGTTATTTAAATCGAAGGTTTATCTTGGTGGAGACTCGAATTTATCAAGGAAAACATAACATGGACAATTATGAACATGCCTCCTGAAATGTTGCATTCAGCTGTAGAGAGTACGGTGTACAGAATGCAATGCTTAGTCCAAGAAAATGGATGTCATATTGAAAATAACCGATGTATTCCCCGGGAAAGCGATTCTACTGAATAAAAATAAAACAAAAAAAAATAATAAAAAAGAAGTCAAATAGAATCTTTTTTTTTTTCAATTTGTAACCATTGAGGATTTTACAGAAGTTACTTTTTCGAAAAAAAAAACCAAATTTCTGGAAAAATTAATTTTTCGTTATATTTTTATCTGTTTACTGTAGCTTTTTTAAATTTTATCGTGTATTTAAATTTAAAATTTAGATCAAAAGCGCCATATTCCCTCTATCGTCAACTATTCAAACTTTTTTTTGTGTGTGGAGTTCTTTCTTCCACGTCGGCAATAGTTCCCGTTCAAAATTTGGTGGCTGTGCGGCTGATAGTTTGAGCTACAGAGATCTCTCAGTACCGTCAGTTTAAAAAAACCTTGTATATCAAAGAATTTTATTATGATTATTTATATATATATATATATATGCAAACAGAATATTATCCAATATCTTTCTTATAATTCCCCTTAGTTTGATGCGATATCTAAATTCTTGCCATTAAAGGAAAAAAAATTAATATACTTCCATATAAATTTCCAACACAATACACAATAATTAGTGACTCCATTATATTAAAATAAATTTTAAAGACTTATAATGGATTATTTCATTCTAATGAATGGAAAACAAATGAAAATATGTCCAATTCAAATAGCTACAAATAACTCAATCATACACTAATATAACCACTCAAAAGATTCAAAAATTTCAGAAAATCCCTTTAATGTGCTTGAGTATGAAATCTTAAATATGCATATGAGTAAATAAGAAAATGCATTTTTGAAAGTATATTACTTACCACTGTTTAATAAAACCGTACAGACCTATAATCTCTCCAAATATTTCCACCGTTAATTCAGCATAATTTTTTTTCTATACTTTTTTAATGTCGTCATTAATAAAATATTTATCCGAATGGAACGTCATTTAGAAAATGTAGTCGCATAGTTAATGTAGTCATTAAATACTGGTATTCAAATTTTTGGAAAGACAAATGGCACTATTAGTTTTCGGGAAATAAATGCATAATGGATTTAAAAGGGAAAACTTTTAAAAGGATTATTATTTGTAAATGAGTGCGCCTCCGTCTCCTATTAAGCTTAAAATGTTCATTTTGTAAAGACTTCATAAGGAAAGAGATTGAAGAATTTTAACCGTGCTAATGTACGGAAACAAAAGACGTTTAGCTTGATTTCTTCACTAACTGAATTCGAAAATACTGCTATAAAACTGCAAAATATAAATTACACGTACATCAAGAAAAAGTTATATTTAATAATTTTTATTTAAGAATTTATTATTTTTAATAATTTTATTGTTTCCATTGAAAAAAATCAGCTTTAAGGGAATATATTGCTCATATTTTTTATCTTTATAATGTACGAATCTATTACTGTAGTTAGAATACAAATTGGATTCGAAAGCAGTTTTTAAAATGTGTAATACATTGGTTACTAATTCACAAATTCTGAAATTGATAGTTTGAAAAATATGTTTAACGCTTTTTTTTGTTTTCTTTTACTATTGATCAATTTCAAAGGTTTATATATTAATAATATATTTTTGTTCGTATAAAAAATTAAGCTTAAATAAAAAGTGGTTTGTGGTCAGTGCATATTGTAAACTTAAAAGCAAGGAAGAACAAAATTTGAATATATATATCCTACACTTAAAATAGCAATTTCGTAGTTACATTATGTTTTAACCCTCTTTCTGTTAGATTATTACAGTTCAGGTACCTCAAAGCTTTGGAGCCCCCGTTTCAAGATAATAAAAATTCGCCTAGCAAATCAAATACAAATAACCACACTCTTTATATTCGCCTCTTATTATTCGCCTAGCAAATCAAATGCAATGCCAGACCACACTCTTTATATAATTTTATTACAAAAGAGAACTTTACTTGGCTTTTTGTTTTTAAGTATATGTGCATTCCAACACCATTTGAGTTCTTAAATACCTTCTTCTCCAAATCTTATCTGGGCAAGCGTTTTTAATGAACAAAGCACACGCCTAGGTATTTATGTCAATCAAGATTAACGAAAGGAGGAGGAATATCATTAAATATCCATGCTTTTCGAGTTTCATCATTGTTTCGTTCATGAACGTTTGAGGCCTTTTATTATTGATATAGTTAAAAAATTTGATGAAAAGGCAAGTGAAACAATTTAACCTTTAATTTATGTTGTATTGTTTACATTAGAAATGTTAATTTATCAATATATTTGTATGTAAATATTGATTAAAGTGCAAAATGTATTTAGTGTCAATATTAACTTAAAGAAATCAATTTTATATCTTATTTATTATTTATTTAATTGCACGCAACACTTACAAGTAAAAATATTTTAATTCAGTGCTATAAACATATTTCAGTGACATAAGAGTAAAAACTACAGTAAATTTTATTATTGTATTGTAAATTAACTGAACAAATTCAAACTCAAATTTATTTATTTAATTCTATTAGATTTCAGATAAATGTATGATGCTAATAAAAACTATTTAATAGAAGTAAATGGCAAACAGAAATAAAGAGTAATAATGATGAATAATTTCAATAGCTTGTAAAAATTTTTAATAATTATATGCAACATTATACCTTCGATTAACTAAATTAACTTAATTCTTCCATTTGTAAGTTGAACTTTTAAAGCAGAATTTATACTACATGTTTCTAGAGTTTTTATTTTTTAAGGTTTATGACTTATTGGGAAACCTGGTACTGCTAGAGATGAAAATCCTTTGACACATATTATTTCGAATGCAAAAACTATTTTTATATAAAATAATAGGACTCAACAAAATACATTTATAATCTGCTTTTACTTAAATTGAAATTGAATATCAAATGAAACAGATGATTGTTAAAACTACCGACAGCTAATTTTTTTACATATGTTATTAATATTTTTTTTATATCAGTACTATAAATATTCTTCGCAACTGATGAAGCACACGAAAGGTTGCCTTGCATGAGTAATTAATTTTAATTTATATTTATATATGGTAAAATCTCAACTTTAAAAGCATTTTTTAAAGATTATTGAAATGAGAGATAAATTTAAAAAATAGTGACAGCCTCTTTAAAGTGTAAACCAAAAATTTGTTTAATTTCTATTTAATTGAATATTTAAATAATTTTTGTTTTTGAAAATATGCCGGTATTCTTCCTCGTGTTTTACATAATAAGTGTGCAACATTTTGTTAAATTCAGTTCAGTTGCTTTGGAGAAGATGTAAAATAGGCATGCATACATGCATTACTTATTCTGAATGACTTATATTTATTTTAAAATATAAATGTGTGTTGAAGATAAAAGATTAAATCTTAGAAGTGCGTATCGATAATAGACAGGCATGTTATAGTCTCAATAACCTTTATGTACTGTAAAAGTAAAACTATTATATCTGTAAAAATTTTATTTTCGTATATGCTAATAATTTATGTCCCAACAGTACTATATACAGCGTCATAATATAAATTATTTGTGTATCATTGGAACATATTAAATAATTTTAAGAACACCTCAATATAATTCTTAAATTTGATCCTTCAAAATTCTGCTATTAACGAATTAATTCCTAACATTAAACTTTCCAAATATCCGGAATGTTATTCGTACCGTCTAACATGAAATAATGCGATGTATTAATCCTATCTTTGATTAACTGTTCTTATATATTTTTGGAACATTTTTTTATATAATCTGATGACTCAGATTTGAACAGAAATGATAAATCCGATTAAACAGTTTTCAATTTAATACTTTCCAAAATTTCTTTCCCCTCTTCTAAAAATTGTTTACTTATATAAACTAAACTAACCTACTCAGCGAAAATGGAAGATTAAAAGTAATTACTTATTTTTAACCAACTAACTTTTCTGTTAACCTCCGTTACACCGAGAGGATTATATTCCTTTGATATATTATTATCTAACGATATACCGAAGATATATTACTTGTATTTCCAACGATTCGCAAGGAATTAGTATAAATCATATTGCAATTATTTGGTTTTATATGTCACTCTTCCAGTACTATTTTCAAAAGTTTGTTTACATTAGTTACAGTCCTATTTTAAAAAAAGAGAAATTTAAACTTATATAAGTATTCTTATTTCTTTTACACATCAGTTATTTGCAAGTTGATAAGTTATATACATCTTGGATCTGTAGGAAATGACGATTTGGAGTAAACTTTTAATTACATTTTTGGATTTTCTCCAAATGGAGATATCCGGATGATGTTCTCAATCAACTTTGACTATTTGCATTGCGGGGTAGATAGTAATAGATCATTAATAAACTGATTGATAACATCCATAAATGAAACCTATATTTTCATGCACTTTGAAATAATTTACTATATGATAATGAATAGCATTAAATCTAGAAATGATCCGGTCTAGGTAGAATCCCGTCTAGACTTTAATGTTCATTTTCTTATGTTAAAATAACAACAGGATACTTTTAAAGATTATAGCATACATATTATCTTTCACGAATGAATATAAGTTATCAATAAAGATTGACAATGATTGATGTAAAGTATGTAAGTAACGTTTAGGAAGAAAAAATGTGATGCTGATTAAGAATTTGAAGATATCGATTTTGACAATTTTCGAAAAGAAATGGAGTTCGGGAAGGTGGAGAAAGTAAAGTATATCGAATCATCTGTGACATATTTTTGAACAAATATGAACATTTTGATCAAAAATTTTGAAATTGTAAAAATGATGACCGTTATTCGTCATAAAGGTGTAGATGGAGTCGTCGATGGTTAATTGAATATTACAGGTTTGAAACTTCCCGACTGGATCAATTTTTTTCTTAGTGGTTATAATCACTAAGAAAAAAATTGTGGCTCAAATAAGAGCTATTCCACGAGATCCTATCTCTTAAATAGATAGATAACATTTCAAGGTAGACAACATGTCAAAGAAAATTCCTTTTGTAGTAAATTGGGTATTCCACTTGACCTGAGAGCTGTATTTTTTGTTATTAAAATGGACTGCTAGTAATTGCACATTTTATGTACATTCTTAGAGATATATATAACTCTCTCGTATCTCAGGATTCTGTTATTACATATGTTCATTTCCCTTATTTTTCCCAAACAAAACTAGCAATTAAATGATTATAAATTACACTAAGTTGAAAATTTTAAAGATATTAAATAAATATGATATTTTATATGCGATATTCACGGAAATATAATATATATTTTTTGATAAAAAAAAAGGTGCTTGCAGATATTTGAGAAGGGAGTTTCTCATCCTTTTGAATAAATTATCTTGATATCACGCCATTACTTCTATCAAAAGTCAAAACAGGTTTTCCCAATTACTCCATAATCTCTGGTGTAGTAGACCGGCATAATTATAGCGCCACTCTATCTGAGACTGAAGAATTAGTAAATTAACATGAAAAACAACTATGTTTAATGACCCCTCCAAAACATGGTTATTCACTCAGACAAGTTAAAAGCCCATTTTCCATGTCATATGGTAAAATGAAATCGAAAAAAGGAAAAAGAAAAAAAAATCTGTAAAATTCTGTCCCAATTATCTTAACTTACTCTACTGCTTTTCTTCTTAATAATTAGATATTATAAGATTTACACCTAGCTTTATTTTGTTATTGATTACATGATATAAATTTATTGATTAATTAATATATATGTAAGAAGAAATTACATCTAAACGAAATAACCTATCTGTCTTTTTCACTTACCAAACTATTTTTTTTTTTGAATTTGGCAAAAAGTTTCTATACCAAGCAAGTGATAAATTTAGAAAATCCCACCCTAAAAATATCGAAGTTTAATAAACCGATGAAGCACGGAGAAAAGTAATTCTCACAACGTTTATAAAATATGTCTTTAACATATTTTAACTGATTGTTACATCAGAGTAATTTAAGAATATGTTTATATTCAAGGATTTAATTCCATTAAGATTACCATAAAGTTGATTTTAAAAGACCAATTGTCCTGTTGTGCTTTAAATCATTGCGAATACATCTTTGGAGAGATGTACGCACTTTTGACTGTTGATGAGATGACCATGAAAAGTATGTGCAGGAATTACCTTTTAAAAAATTACTACATCGTTTCCTTCACGAATTTTACCGGCATTAAAATAGAGTGTATATAATCTAGTTTGAACTTTCGATCTTCCAATTCTGAACACGAGAACCAATATACCATAGCACAGAAAGTAATGAATGCATTTAACTCATATTCTACAATATAATGTTACGGACCTACCTCCATTATGTCCATAAAATCTACGGGTTCACTTGTATCGGGCGTATGGTGCAACACATTCAACAGACATCTGTGTATACGAAGACACGATGACGAAACAAAGCCGAGGCGTACACGCAATACACAACAGCACACTTAGTACAAACATCAGCCCACAAGTAGCAATTGGTAGCTAACAACAACAGTACACAAAGCAGGCAGACAGAACTCAGCAGGAGTAGGGAATCTACATAGATATCCTTCTTTACGATCGCTCCAATTCACCACTGTCTCCTCGCTTTAACTGTATCCAATTGCTGACTCACTAATGCACGACTGGCTACTCCACACACGACTCGATGCTGCTACGACAATAAACACCAGGACTCGGCACACAGTTCAGTTCACCAATCCCTTAAGCTCCACTCAACGCCTGCACTTCGCTAGACTGATTTTTTCCGTTGACTAGCGATGCGACTCTATGCCAAATACAGAACTGTTATCGAGTTAGACTGCCGACCATTTTTAATCCCCGAAGCAAGGCAGAGAATGTTCTCAAACAATTAAACAAATTTCATCTTATCGCTTCGATCTTCGAAATTCTTGAAAATTCTAGTATCATCCATTTTGTCACCAAACTCTACAAATTGGATGATACTAAGTAATTCAATTTTGTCGCCAAGTTCGAGGGTCACTGATCCGGTATAAGATCAGATCTAGTGGCGATGAGCGCAAAATGATCTATCATACGATGCAATTAACCGTGCTAGGAAGCCATATTACTGAATTGTAACAATATCATCTAATATTAGTTTAGTTCAGTTTGTTGCACTAATATCTCATTGTGAAATAACAGAAAGGCAATTTGAGTCAGTCTTTAGAATTCCGAACCAGATAAAATAATGAAGGAAAGCTTGACCTTTTCTATTTCAAACTTCAGCATACTCTACTGTAAACCGAATGGTTATAATACTCGCATATTAGATAAAATTAATTGCTATATATTCAGTAATCAACTAATAGTATATTAGTACTGTTTAATTTAGTTATACTATTATCACATTTTGAAGCAACAGATGCTAGTTTGGTTCTGTCGTCGTAATACCAAACCGTGATCAAACAATGAAGGAGAATTTGACTTCTCCTCTAACTTCCCACTGTACCGAAGTAATAATAGCATATATTGAATACAATTAATTGCAATGTATTCAGTAATCAACTTATAATATATTAATTCAGTTAAATTTAGTTAAGTTAAACTAACATTCCATTCTAAATCAGCATATATGACCACTTTGTTTCTGACTCCGTATTTCCGAACAGTGATTATATAATGAAAGAGAATTTGAACTTTTAAATTCCCACAATATCATAGGTAATGATGTATTAGTTAAAATTAATTGCAATTTATTCAGTAAAAGCAACATTTAAATTTGAACGGATTTAACGGATATATCGTTTCACTGTTCTAAATTGCAATTGATTACTGTAATTTTATATGCAAAATTCAACTTGAATTCAGCTTCTAGTGCTTTTATAAACAGATTTATTTTAAATAAGTAAATAATTTTTCAAAAGGTAAAATAAATTATTAAAGCTGGTTAAAAATTATTTCACATTTTAATTTTTCTGTCTTTCTATTGTATAAAAATTTTGAATCCTAATCATATACATATCACTTTTTCTTACAGTTTGAATCTTCCATTAAAAAAGTAGAGAATTTTCTATCTATTTATTTTTTTTTTGAATAAAACCCTAGATTTTATTGAAAATATTTTTGAGCATGAACTGAATATTTTTATAAAGGATCATAATTAGATATATAATAGTTTCTAATTACATATTTGCTATAAATCATAATTTTTTACTCTTAAACATGACCTGCTTTTGCACAACAAAGTTGATTGCGAATGTTTGTCGGATTTACCAAATGATCCGACTATTTCAAACGTTTCTTTCACCAATGTTAAAGAATATTAACCAGAAACATTTTTTTCATATTTAAAATTAAATCTATACTTTCTTTAGCACGAAAATCTGAAGTCGTCGCTGCTTTTTTTATTTTTTTTTTTTGCACTATTATTTATAATGCATTAATTTTATATATTTTATTGATCCTGTACACAACTGAAACTTAATAACAATTGTCTGCATATTGAATTTCTTCATATTTGCTTGCACTTATCCCTTGCAAAAGGATCAAATATTCATATGAGACAAAGTAATAACTTTGTAAAGATATATAATTATATGAAATGCAATTTGCTTAAGTACTTCTCCTTGCCCATCTACGCCTTAGAATTTTCATTTCTCTTTAGTTTTGTTCTCTCTATTTATCAAGTGTTTCAAAGAATAATCTCTTTTCTAAGAACGTCATGATAAATTTTAATATGGATGTTAAGATACCTTTCTCGGTAATTCCTTTAGCTAAAGCTTTTAAGCAAGTAGAAACGAGAAAATTTTCCTTTCTTAAATGTTTTTAATGCATTTTTCTAGTTTAGAAAGAAAGATCTTTGACAGTGAATAAATCCTCGTGTTTCAGAATGAAAATCGACTTATGTTCAAAATGTCATGCAAATTCTTTCATTTAAGTAATTTCTTTTGAATTCCGGTTACTTTTTTTTTTTTTTTTTTTTTTTTTACGAAATTTATGTAGTATTTATGTGGCTTTGGTAAACATGCATAATTGGAGATTTCAGCTTCAGCATCATGAAAAGATTGATCTTATTTAAAATAGTGATAATATGATCGGTATCCTTAATACTTTCATAACATGAACTTACTGGAATTTAAACAAATGGAAGGAGTTTTTGTTGTAATTATGTTAAAATAAAAAATAATGTTATTATTCTTTAACTTATTTAAAAGAACAGGAGACAAAAATGTATTCATAGATCCCACCAAAGGCAAATTATGAAATTGTGCAGAGAAAAAATAGTTTATTATATAGTGGTAATAAACAAAATAACCGTTTTTATAATTGAAAATTTAAATACTTTATAATACTTATTTGAAAGTTTAGAATCGGTTTGCTTAAAATTCTATTTTTCTTTACTCAAACATATGCAGGATTAAAAAATGCGCCCAGCTTCAATATTTTAAGTTTCTGATTTAAGAGATTTCTAATTATTTAAATCTTACTTTTTGAGATTTACAACTAAAATGCATCATCATTGTAGTAAAGGTAATTTCCTTAGCCGGAGTTATATTTTAGTGAGGGTAGCGTAACATTTTGAAAGTAGGCATTTAAATAAAATTATGAAATGTACATAAGGTTTCAACGAAAATTGAAGAACAAAACACTTTATAACCAATTTAGCAAGCAATTATTTAATGAAAAATTAATCTTTCAAGCTTGTGAAATAAATATTGAAACATCAAAAAGATAATTATTTAATTTTTATTATAAGTTAATAAGTTTCTATAAACGTTTTTACATTATGATGGTTTAGTTATGCAAGGAATATTCAGAATATAAGTTCCGTTTTAATTTTTTTAGTGGAAGGCGCTGCGTTCATGATTTCATGCATAGACTCCTACTTTGCTGATTCATTGACGAACAATATAAAAGCTGGGTATTACTTCTGTAGCGCGTTGAATGTTTAAAATGTCTAAAAGAATTGAATATTCTGGCACATGCAAGTTACGTTATACCATCCGTATTTTTAATGTTTGGACCAATTGTAATACTAAACCAATTGAAATCAATAAATAATTTTCAATGGTTTAAATATAGAATGCTAATGTTCCTAAACTACACCGATAATTTTTTAAAGTTTCCGAATAAAACGCGTTGAGTTATTCAGTGGTAGAGAGATAGGCACAAAATTTCACTGAGTGATGTGAAATTGAGGAACTAATTGGGTGGCGGTCTATGATTGATGATGATCTGCTTATAGAAGTTGAAGAGGCTTAAGGATAACTGAACATTCGCCATTTTGACATTGTCAACGTAACGGTCAAAGTAACTGTAACGCCATTATCTCTGTCTATTTTCCTCAATTTTCTCACTCATTTCTTCATCATCGAATTTCATATCTTTTTGCGATGACGGCATAGAAAATTTCTTGCTCCAGTATGATAAATTCTTTAATAATGGTTTGAGAACAACAGCTATGTTGAGAAATAGCTAAAACATTTTACATCATTATGCAAGAAAATGTTTTCTAATAATCAATTTCGTTTTTTTTTAATTGCTTGAAGGACTTTATCTTTAGAGTGCTCCTCCTACAGGTTAAGTTGACATTATTTCTGTATTTTGAAAAATATAAAAAACTTGTTCATTTTTTTAAATAAAAGTTTTCGTTGTTATTTAAGTGTTTATGATTGAATATAAAATATAATAAGGCAATATGAGTTCAATATAAAATATTTTAATAAAATGAATTTTGTAATATGTATTTAAATAAAAAAAAACTCATGATTAAAGTAAAGGTTCGACTGTAAAAAATAACGGATTGTTTCTGTGGGGATTTACCACTTTTATTAGTTAAAATACGCGTTTTATTTTATATTGTTTTACAGTTAATTAAAAAATCATAAAGTTAGGAATTTCCGTTTCTAGGATTTATTTCACAATATTAATTAAATATTTTATGATTGTTTTTACAAAATGGAAAGCTAATAATTGGATGTAAATTAAATAAAATATTTTTAAAAAGACTTCGCAGTAAGAAAAATTAATACATGAATATAATCAACTCAACAAGTTGGTGAAACTATTCATTTAAACATTAATATCTCTTCAAAGAATGAATTACAGTATTACATTATATAAACTATTAATTAATATTCTAATAAATTTCGGTATTGAATCAAAATTTATATAATATATCGCAAAATTTATTTTATACCAAGATTTATATTTCATCATAATATAGATGCTACTTCATAGCTGAATAATATGATTTTCAGCTATATTTTCAGCAGCTATATTTTCAGCAGAATATTTTCAAAATAAATTTTGTCAGGAAATGCAAATGGCATTCGGAGTAATCTAACGATCACATCGCTATGAAAATTAAAAAGTAATAAATAAATACTGCGATAAAATCATTATATCTCCATTTCTCGTGCTATATTTGTGGCAACTCCTGTTTAGGTAATGGACTATAATGTTGCAAGATAATTAACGGCCAGTAAGGCCATTCCAAAGATATTGAATATTATAAAGACAGTTTTAAATTTCTTTGGATTTTAGCTCTCTGAATTCATTTATAATTGGGCCGCCTAAATTTGCGCTTGTTTTGCTTTATCTTTCATTTCCTTTCATTTTTTTTTCCTTAGAGAACCTTAATTTTCCTTGATTACTTTGAGCTCAGGAATTAATGATCACAAAAAAAATGTAATCATCATTGAACAGACTGACATTACTTCTCCTGGCATATAGAAATAAATTTAAAATTTGTGTCTTGTATAAGAAGGAAATTTGAATGCATGGTGTATTAATTTTCGAATAAATTAAACATTGTGATGACAGTTTCTGCAATTTCAAATTTATATGTACAGAACACACTAAAAGTGTATGTTGCATTATATATTTCCTTGCATATAATTATTTTTAAAAATAAATTTGTTCTATGCTCAAACATACAGAAATAATAGATTTCAGTATATATTGAAATAGTTTTAGAATACTTTTTTTTAAATTTCAGTAGGCTAAATTTTAACGTAATATCATGTTTATACTGATTACTCTGTCAAACGGATAATATATTATTGATTTATCACTCTTGTCTGTTGTGACTTTAACTGAACCAACAGGAGGGTGATAAGAAAGAAAAAAAATAAACTAAGATTGATGAGGGGCGTATCTAAAATTCACTAGACTCTGTCTGCTTTGGCTCAGCACCAATAAATGGATTACTTGTGTCTTTAAATTTCTCAAATAAAGCACATGGATCTAGGTCATTTTGCGAAACCAATGTCATTTGAGAATATGCATGCTTGGATTGATCTCTCTTTTTTTAATTTATGAAGATTTTTTGAATTCATAATACACACATGCACATTCTATATTTCTGTTAAATTTGACAAATATCTCACTTGTATAAATTACAAACGTTTCTGTAGTTTTGCATTATATGATATTGTTTTGAGAAAAAAAATGTTTTATTATTATATTTAGAATTATTTATTATTAATTAGAATTATGTTTATTTTTTAAGAAAACATATTCGATGTTACGAATACACATAACAATTTCAAATACTTGTAACATGTTGGAACTGATTATTAGTTTTAAGCTGTGCTTGTATTTCAATATTAATGGATAATAGATTATAATGCACAGTAATTTTAATCAATCTTTAGAAATAATAATGCATTTTCATCTGTCATTAAATAATACTAATGTTACATAAAGATTGAAATTCTGTCATAAAGGTATTTATAATCGCATTCAATTTATTTTTATGTTTACTATTTTGGCAATATTAAAAATTTCCTTTTTTCCGACTGATGTTTTAACGATTTGCATTTGCTGTTATTTCTATTTTATGGAAATATTTTATTTGAAATTAGGAAATTCATTGTAAATCCCTTTATTTCGATGGCAGAAAATGTTACTTTTTACTAATTTCTAAAGCTTCAAATCGAATCCTAAAAAGATATTTGCATCTTCTTTTAGAATTTTTAATATATTATTAATCTTAGCCAAATATTTTTGCCTGTAATTATTTTTAATGCCGAAATATTTTATGTCATTCTGAATTACTCTTTTTTGAAAGCCCTAAAAATATATTTTCTTAAAAAAAAAGATATTTTGAATCTATGAAGTAATCTAACAAGAATTCCAGCTATTTAGATTAAAGAATTACTTTTAGTTAATATCAACACCTAAGGATTAGGAAATTGTGGTTTATATTTCAATGAGGATGGGCTATTGATAGATTGAATACTAAATTTAATAACCAATAGCGAAGTATAGTTGTAAGTAGCATTGATAACTAAAGTTTTTTTTTTTTTTTTTTTTTTTTTTTTTTTTTTACTTTTGCTTTTTAAAAATTTACGGCCTTGCACAGAATGCGGGCTGTAAATTTTGATTGATTATTACATGGGATTTTAATGCAACTTATCAAAAATATGAAAATCTATTCCAATTATAATATGTCTTTTAAATTTTTGAAATTGTGACGTAATTGAATGAAAGTTGTCCTTTGGCATTAAATAAGATTTTATTGAAATAATTTATTTATATATGTAATTGCATTCAAATACTACATATAAGAAAAAATTCTAAAAAAAAATTGAAAGTTAAATTACATTTATTGTACTTTTTAAAATATTTTTTCCAATATTAACTCAGTATACTCTTAATATACATAATAGAATAGACATTTATATATATGCTTTCAAAATGTATGCATACGAGCATATTTATTTTGATTTATAATGAAAAAAATATTGATATGAATTCACGTTATAGTATTTTATAAAATACGCCTCACTTAAATGCATTTTTAAAATCAAACGCATACTGTTTGAGATTAAAAATAGCATAATTCCATACAAGTTCCATTTAAAACGAAATAAGTCTGATGAATTTATTTAATGGATTTTGTTCATAATTTGCTTTCTCTCTTATTAATATTCAAAGTCATGAATATGTTATTTTTAATTATGGTAATTGTTTTAGGAACTTCTGTTCTAAAATTATTATTTTGGATAAAAGTGTTTTTAAATGGTGTATTTTAATCATTAACATTTATCAAAGATGTTAATCTCATAATATTAATTCAAAAGTAACGAACATTAATTTAATAAGAAATGAATATTTTCATAATTAAAGAACAAGATAATTAATCACTTGTATTTAAATATTTTATTTTGCTTTCATACATTGCTAATTAGGAAAATTCTCCGTATTTCAGCTGTTAAATAAAGAAATTAAAAAAAAAAACTATTATTTTTGTTGTCAGATCAAGTGTATGTGTATTCCGTACATACATATTTTTTAATGCACATATTTTTTTTATAAAAATATGTTTAGCATATTGTACTTTGAAACAATTCTTGTAATTCGTTTCTTTCAGTCATAAACTATAGTATTGCAAATAGTACCAGCAATTTCTTCCGTGAAAAAGTTTATAATTCATGCTCATGGATCGCTAAATTCAGTTTATAGATTTCTATAAGTGGTTTTCTCCTCTTAAAATTTTAATCCTTTGAAAACTCACAATTTACATGGACAATTATGAATTATAAGCACTTTGAAAGGGAGGAAGAGGGGGTAAAGAAGTTAAAGTTGATAATAGGAGTGAATTATCCCCCCCCCCGGTTTGGTGCAAGAATTCAGAAAAAATATTATGATTCAGATATTACTCACACCAGTTACCAGATTCAAAATTGCAAGATATGTTCGCCTCCTTCTTTTCTTTGCATAATTTAAGGGATATCTAAAAGGATCCAATTCAACCAACGATCTGACATTTTTTTTAGAATTATAAAAATGGTTCCAGTATTAAAATGTGCAATTTTATAAAACAGAAAAGTGTTCTGAAACAAATAAATAATTTTTAAATACGTTATTCGCTGTTTTATATGCCAGATATATGCCAGGTCAAATTTCCCATACTGATTCTGTTCCATTATGATCAAGCTTAGGTCTTTAAACAAATAATTTTTGTAATGATATGTTTACTTATTTCATAAAAAATTATAATAATGCGCTTTGAATAAATAATAATAATTAAATGTAAATATGAAATATAATAATAAAAAGATTTTCCGTCGCCCTTAAAATATCCCTCAGAAATCCAGACTTCTTCCTTCTAAAAAATAGGATTTAATCATTTTTTCTTCTACCTGTCTTCTTATACATAACTAAGAAATTTTATAAATTAAAGTTTAGTGTCCAGAATAATTACTTACAGACGAATAGTTTCGAAATTCTCCTGATCAGCCATTAATTTTGAGATCCAAATTAAATGTGCAAATTCTTTCCCTTGTATCTAAATTCACACAAGCATCATGCTGAAGTATAATCACACGCAAGATTAAACAATTAACTGTGTTGACCAGTCATGACTAGCTTACCTGATGGCATTTAATTGTTAGAATGAACAATTAATTTTTCTAATGATTTAACTTGATGTCGTGAATGCCTTCTTCGTGCTATGGCCTAGCAACCTTCTCAGAATAATTATATTTTAAATTGATAAAGGTTAAAATTCTCTTGAACTATACACATTTTAAGCAATGATGTAGAAATAATAAATTTAACTGCGTGAGTTATCTTGCATAACCTTTACCTTAAAATAGTCGCATTTAATTCTGTTATGTTTTAAAGTACACTTTGTAGAATCTTTATTAAATCTATTTCTACATTCAATCGTTAAAGTAGAAATCTTAATGTCCTTTATTAAATCTATTTCTACATTTTTGTTCAATAGATGATAGATATTGGTACCTTTTAAGAAATAAATCGAATTTTAATTCATGAATAAAAATAAAAGGAAGTCTAAAGCATAATTGGCGAAAACTTATATTCTGGAGAATATTCCTTTGTTTCACATGAATATTTATTAATATCTTAAATTCAAATATTTTTAGATGTTTTTAAAGATAAAAGAAGGGACATCTCCCATTCATTTAATAAAGCCCCCAAAATAAAATTGTATTACTAAAGTTAAATCACTAAAACGCACATAAAAATCTTTTTTCTTTCTTTTTTTAAGGCCATATGTAAGAAATGCCTAATGAAGTATCAGGTATGGAGGATCTCAAGTGTTAAATGCTTTGATACATTCGCCCTGTTTTGATGTTTTTCGTTAAATTTGACTTTAATAAACAAAATGTCATGGTACCATTGTAATGCGGAAGCTTAGAGAGAGGTCATCAACTATGATATCGGTCCCGACATAAGACCATAGCTTATAGCTATCCGATATGTCGCTAAAGATATTTCTTGATGCTTCAAAAATCAAAATCAAAAAGTCTTATTGTTCTATCTTCTGTTACCGTAATTTTGAAATATATAATTAAATTATTTTGCATTTCACAATTATGTTAAGTTTTACTTGAGAGCATATTTAATTAAATAAATTATCAGCGTTTCTTTAAATTCATTCATTTTATTGATGATAAATGAGTGGAAATTTTATTAATCAATAATAATTTTTAACATTCGTTGTTAAAGCAATAATTTATTTTAAACCTCAAATTGTCTTCTTCCACATTTTTGTATTCCTACATAAACTAAATAAACAGAAGCATAGCTATTTCAATCAATATTTAAAGTATTTTTCAGCCTTTTTTTTTCTGCTATCATGCCTTTCTTTGAATTCGTTTTCCGAATAAAAAGCGGAGGGGGAAGAGTAGAAAAAGTACCTTTGCGCTCATTTCTGAGTCACGTTCGCTCTTTTATAACCCTCGACGCTCGCAGTCGAAAGATGTCTATGATGGTATTTTCGAAAATTCAGACCTCTTTCAGTACTTCAACTTTGACTTCGAGATGAAGAAAAGAAAATAGACAAAGAAGACCTTTCTCTATTCTATCTAAGGAAATATTGAAGAAAGTTCTAGAACTGAAGTAAAGTTTCTGTGAATGAATATATTATTCATTTCACGCAAATGTGGTGGATTGAAACTGGTAGTCTAGTACATGTATGTTAAGTGAAACTAGTGCACCTTAGCTCAAACAAAGTTTTATGTGCTTGCTGTAGTTGTATCCATAATATTTGTTTCTATAGAGAGAGAGGGGCATGTTGAAATCATTGAGATCCTTTATATCGAAGATTTGCATTTGAACTTGTACTATATACAAACATCAACAAAAATAATGGAGCACTGAGGGTGTTATAATAATGGAGCACGTACTGAGAGTGTTATAATAATAACTTTGTCATTATTATAACACCCTCAAAAAACTGTTTTTTTTTAGAAATGTTTCAAAAGAGCAGGTTTGTTTAAATAAATACATTGATTAACTGGGTAAATTAACATAGTTAATAAATTAATGTCTCAAAATTTTCTTATTATGCCTGCCAATGTTTTCTCTTAATTGATTGATAGTCATTAAAATAGCCACCAAAAATTTTATAAGCTCCCGAAGAACATTTTAAGAGTTAAAAATGTTTATAAATGGCGCATCCAAATTTAAATGAATCATAAAAGTCTTTGGTAATATCCTGAAAACTGTTATATTTTCTCAGATTTCTTTTTATTCATTTGGAAAACCTAATTTTGCAACGCAAAGTGATGAAAGAAATGTTTGAATTAAAATATATATAATTTACAAATTTTTAAATACGACTGTGATAAAAAAAAAGTGAACTGTAACATTGTAAAATTTATACATAATAGCAAACCTGGGATATTAAAATATCGGAATCCAAAAATTTACATGCATACCGGTTATAATTTTAGTAATATTTCGAAAAAAATAACCTTGAAAAATTCACTATCGATTGGAAACACCTTCACGCATTTACGTGCTGAAGGGCCAGATATTATTTCTAATAGTTTCTATCGTCGAGATACATGAAATGTTTTAAATTAAAAAACATTATGAAATCACCATTCGATAATTTGCAGATAATATTCTTTTTTTTTAAAGTTGGTTTCATTTTCTTATCAAAACATAAATATATTTAATCATTTGATATAAAAGATGTAAAATATTAAGAAGAATTGCACATAAGCAGAAAGAATACTTATACAACTGGATTGAGAATTTCAGCTAATCACTTATAATATTTTTACATTTCTTTCTTTGATTTAATAATCAATGACTAAATGTATACACATATTACATAAGAATATAAAGTAATTTATAACCAAGGCTATTTTTGCTTTCTATTTTACACCCTTGGTTTGAAACATAAAAATTGAATCATCATTAAATGTTATGTACATTTTATTACTAAAATGATTTTGGGTAATAAAATTGCATTTACTCTATCATTACAACTCCGACCCTATCACCCTTGGGTGCAGGATGTAAAGTGAGTTATCAACAAGTTTGCCTTCGTTTTACATCTTGCATTCTCACTTGAAGTATAAAAATTACCCAGTTTCATAATCATTATTAAAATGCATGTAAACGTTACTACGAAATTAATTTTTGGTAATAAAATTGTATTTACTCTGTCTTTAATACTCCGGTCTTACTGACTTTGGATGCAGGATGTAAAATGAGTTTATTATTTGCTTTATATTTTGCACTTTTCGTTTGAAACATAAACCGGCCATAAATCCCCTAGGAGAATAAAACGGGCACAGGCTGTTTGCAAATGAGTAGGTGAAAAGCAAATTGTTTAATAATATGGGTTTGATTTTCAGAGATTTGCTATGATTTTAATTCCATAAAATTAATCTCTCCCTTATTCTTATTGTATTTTATTTTAGATTTAATTTTATTAATTAGATTAATCCATACGATTAGTTAATAAATTGTATTACAATGAACATCGATAGTGTCTTGGAAATCTAAATGCAACTAATAATTCTTTTGAGCCTGGTATTTCATTTGAATCTGCACAATTGACAATTTCCAGAGGAAAAAAAGTTTTCAGAACACTTTCTTTGAAAAATGATTTTGAAAAACGTAGGTGATGCCCCAGATATACGAATACGTTTCTTCTGAATCCGAGACGTACTTGGGAAGCAGCTTTCCCTCTCATTTACAGCTGGAATGTGTTACTGTCGATAAAAGTGTGAAGTCTGGAGATCTCAGGAAAAATGAGTTTCTTCGGAAATCGATTGGGAATAGGAAACATATTTTTTATAAGGAAATACTGATATCGATTCAATTTCAAAGGCACTTGATGAAGAAATCATGAAATGTTGGAAACGTGACCATCGAAATTCAACTGTAAAGAAAAAATCAAAAAATAAAATATGGAACTCAATTTTTTTTCCAAGTTGAAAAGATGTCGAAACTGAATGGAATTTATTATTATTATATTTGAATCTAATTCAAAAAAATATTGCCTTAGTTCTATAAATCAATATTTTATCCACATCCAAGCTGAAATCTAGAACGATTCATATTCCGTTTTAGTATTATCTGAAATAAAATATAAGTACATTAGACTCAGACGTATTAAAGGGAAAAGGTTCCCTATTTATTACATATGGAATTATGCAGGGTTTTTTCAAAAAGAAGAAACAAATGATTATTTCGTTAAATATTGCATTTAGAGGTGGGAATTGACAATGTAAATATTAAAAAAAATTAGATTTATATAGTTTTAAAATGTTAGAGAGTGAAATATTTCTCATATAGTTATCTATGTACATTGAAAATTTCAAGGTTGCATTTCCTAATTTGTAGAAATATAAAAGGCATTCACTTAAATGACTTTTTCATAGCATAAACTATTTCAAAGCATATTCCGTACTAAATTTTAAGGATAATTCGCATACGCAATAGAAAATTAAGGGTTGAATTAGAAAATAATGAATTATTTATCAACTCTTCTTAAATAAAATTATGGCACAAATAATTTATTAATTAAAATTTTCACAAATCTGAATAGAAGAACATTTTCGATGCCTATGCAATCTTCCAACAATAAAATCAAACTAGTGCAGCTGTGTTAAGAATTTAATACATCACAAATACTCTGCATTTCAAAATGATCTTCGTCACTGAAATACGTCATTTTTAAGGAAGGCATAATATCACGTGCATAATTGCGAGCAAAGAATTTTATTTTCTTGATCAGAATTGCAATATTTTCCCGAAGCTCCTTAAATACTTATTTTCTAAAAGTTCATATTTTAGAAACTCTTCTTTATCCATTCAAGTCGTAACTGCTGAATAATCAAAGTGAATAGCAATATCCATGATTAGTAAATATCTTCCAGGTCATAGTGATAGCATAATGTACTAGTAAACAAATATTTTCATATGACTCTTTTAAATGAATTTGAGACAAAGACTTCGATCAGAATTCGTAGTAACCCATTTTAAATTTAAAAACAATCATATAAATGTACAATTTGTAGCTAGAAATGCGAAATTTTGTATGTATTTTTTAGAGAAAAATTATACTCATGGGCATTATAAAGATTCATTTTAAATGCTTGATTATATACCCGCACAAAAGCCAAAATATTCTATACAATTGTCTATCTTATTTATTGAAATATTGTAACTGTAAGTGAGTGCTTAGATATAGTATTTAGCGAAATAAACCCTTCTTTTATTTTTTGGAACACCCTGCATATTTTAAACTAGCCGCCTTTGGCGACCAGCCAGTTCACCAGTATTATCGCTCGCTACAATTTTCAATTAAATATTTTAAGTAACTGGTCTCTTAATAAATTCTCAAACAAAACATTTTTTATCTTCAAATTTTGATAGTCATACCAAACTTATACAGTTGTTTAGATCGTTTTGTTCAATTTACTATATATATTTTACTAATTTGTTGTCATTTCCGGTAAAACTTCAACCTTAATTTAAAGCGGAAATGATGAAATTGCAATTAATATAAAGATATTTTTTAATAAAACCAAGCATTTTATTTTATTTATCATCTTTATTGCTATTTATTAATTATTATTATTGAATATGAGTATTGCAAACAGAATCGCTCGGTATTTAAGTCTTATGTGAACTACAAAATATTTTTCATAATTTATGTAATATCTCAAACAATAATTCAACAAAAATTTCTCATATTCAGCATAAAATTCAGTTTTTAGTTTGCTTTCAAAAGGATTGAAATGAAATTAATAATAATATTTTGTTCTGGCTTATAAATATATTTCAAAAATTATGAAGTCTAAATTTAATGCAGTAAGGTGTCATATTCTGAGAAATATTCTGGACACACCAAATTTTAAATAAATGAATGAATGTTTCTATTTTCCGCGATCAACTAAGACTTATTTATGAAGTTTTGAATGTTAAAAATTTAGAAAAACTCAACATTTTCATAATCTTAGGCAAATTAATCTTGAGAAACCTGTGCGCTGATTGGCGTATTTTCTTTGAAACAATCGCTGGAAAATCTAAAATTATCCTTTTTTTTATTGAATAGTGATATTGAAATTTTCATAAATCAGTCAGTTTAAGTGATTGATTTAGTTGATTGGAAATTAACTCTTTTTATTTAAAATATTAGTGTTTCAAGAACATTTTGTTATTCGTGATTTCCACAGCAGAAGCTTTATGTAAAATCAAAAATTCGTTATTTATTAGAGCATTTATTGAATCAAGTTACATAAAATATAATCATTTTCCATTTAGACCATTTTAGCAGATTTGTGTCTTACTAAAGGTTTACAAATTAGCTCTGTGGCCCAGATTTGAATGGATATCCTGTTCATATTAAACAAAACTTGCCTTAAAATAAAACTGATTTATTGGATTAATAATATAGAGAGTGTAAAAGATCATAAAATAAATCATTCTTTAATTTATTTTTTAGAAAAAATAATATTTCATATATGTTTCCTTAAATACAGACACGTGCCGAAAATTATATTTTTGCAGATTTCATTTCCAAAAAGATTTAATTTATTTTTAGTTGGAGCTTTAATCAATGTGATGGCAACACGTTGAAAAAAGTTAATTTTTTCTCATGAATGTGAAACGTGCTCGTGCAGCTTAAATTTTATTTTTATTTTGTACGAAAAAAATTGTTTAAAAATATAGTTAAAATATTTATTTAAATATTCATTAAAAATATAAATTTAATTTTAAGGTTAAAACATTGGTATTATTTAAAAGATAAATTTTTTATCTTTAACTTCATGTAAAAATCTTTTTTGCGCGGTAATATTTTCGGAAGTTATAGCAGAAACAAGCCAAAATTTCGCTTACTTTTTAAATAAATAAAATTCTAATTCAAAATTCGAAAAAATAACCCCCAGGTGCACATTTCCGGCCTCCAAGGTATATACGTGCCAAATTTAGTAGATGTAGGTTGAATGATCTGGCCTGTAGAGCGTCAACACACACACACATTGAGTTTTATTATAAGTATAGATAAGACAATAAAGCAACTATCATTTATAATTTTTGTATTATTATCGATACATTTAAATCAAGTTAATCTATTGCATTCGACTGAATTTCAAAAGCATTTGATGGAAGAAAAAACAATTGGGAAATGTTGAAATCTGGATCTCAAAAATTGTAGTTTCGAAGAAAATAAAATAAAGAAATTCATTTCTGATTGAAAAACAAAAACTCGAAAAACAATAAAACCACTTTTTCTAAAATTTTAAATGAATTAAAGTTCCTCTAAATATTTTATAATTTATGGTACATGTGAAAATAAAAATAAAACTACTCATGTTTTGTGTGAGGTACAAATACGACTATAAAATATTAACTATTACAAGGTACTCGATTCATATGCTGGTACATGGATTCTTAGTTTATTAAGTAGAAACATTCGTGAACACTTACTATTATTTCATGTTCGATAATTATATTTCATAATTAACAATCATTTAAAAATGTTTAATTTTCGTACTTTTAAAAAGCTTATATTAATACAACTCGCATATGTATCTATTTACGTATTTGCATATGGTAGATAATAAATAGTAACGACTCTTACTGAAACGACATACAAACTACTTTCGTGATAGTTTATATTAAACGGAAGATCAGGTAACGTGCAACCAGATGGAGGGTCTGTTCTTAGCAAGTACTTATAATAATGCAAAACGAAATTCCTAAAGTGGAGTTTCATGATTGCTTGCAAAATATGCACTCTGCTAATTAGTTTAGGTACATTAATTACTTTCAAAACCTCCTCCTTATTTTCACGTACAGTCAAACATTAATAATGTTGCTTTCGAACTGAATATTTTTTCCAACCCTAATCTATGCAATGGAATGATAACTAGTAAATACGCATCTTATTGATCGCTAATGATCTCGTAGCATCTCTTTTCTGAAACCACTTCCCTATAACGAGAATTATTCGTGATAAATGGGATCCTCTTACCGTTAAATACGATAGGAAATGAAATGAAATCAAATTCTTCTCCACCGAATTGCCCTTAATAATACAGTCGCCTGTATATCAGATAAGCACATCAATGCATTCATTGTATTTTAGGCAACGTGCTTCCCGAAATGGATCAATTCTGTTTACAAAATATCTTCCTTCTATCTCTTTTCTCTAAAATACAATATGTCTTTCTTTAATGAATGGACATTTGGATTCAGTGTTTTTTTATCTATTCAGTCTTTGTGCATTATTTGTGTAGTTGCATATTGGATATAGATAAAATGAATTTTTTAAATGCAACTTTATTTGAAAAAAAAAATACCCTTTTCTATTTTAGTTTAAATGTACGTCTTGGTGACCTACTGGTAATTTTTATGCTGCAAGACAGGAATTTTGAGACTTAAATTCCCTAAAGAAGCTCTAAATATGAGAATTATTAATTAATCTTTCTAAATAAAAATTTATGTTATGATTGTATGAGAAGAAGTTAACCTACATGACCTGTCATGAATTTCATCATAACTGACCAATGTCCAAAATTAGGAAAATTGCCCCAAAATGAATTTCGTGTTCTACCTAAGCATATAAAAATCAATTTAAAGTTAAAAAATAAGCATGTTTCAAGCAAGATATGAGAACAAAAATAAAAATAAGAGTACACTTTTTTTTTTGCAATTATCTTCAAATTATCATCATGGTTTGCCACCCAATGAATTTAACATGATTACAGTGATTTAACCGAAATTGCTGTTGAAATCTGGTGAAAAGAGTAAAATTCAGTCGAAATAACATGCGTTTAAGTATAACGAATTTTTTAAAAAAATCATACTAAATTTGCGATATTAATAAACGTATTAATTTCTTTTTATATTTCTGCATTTCTGTCATAAATTAATGTAATGATCTCATGAAAAAACACTTTCATTCTCTATTAGAGATTATAGAGTCACTTTTTCTTCCTTTTGGTAATTGAAATAATAGTGGTATAAAGATTATTTCATTTTATTTCTGAACATAGATTAAAAAATATAGGGAATTCTTTAATTTTTTGCAAAAAAATACTGAATAATCATTTATGTTATAATAGCTTAGAATTTAGCTAAGAATCATACATTTAAGCGTTACTTTTATTATTGTCTGATTTCTTTTGAAAACATAAGTGTTAAAAAATAAGTAGCTTGAAGAAATCAGTTCAATAAATGGAAGAAAAAAAACTGAAATATGTATTGACAACATTATCTACAACATATAAGCTCCAGACAAATCTAAAAGCTGCATGCGATTTTTTTCCTTTGTTTATATTATTAAATCTTTGTCTTTGAAATGAAATTATAATCTTAAATGGCCAGATAGATCGAAAGACCATAGGTCTTTGAGAATTACCGACTATAAGAATTGTAAGTGTAGAATTCCTAATACCATACGTTTGGGTTTAGTTGATTCCAACAAAACATCTATTTTCAACTCGAATCATATTATTGAAAACTCATCTGCTAAAATGTTATAGAATGAAGATTATTCGATTCAACAATGTATTGCATATGATCAACAGTAGATTAAAAATAAAATTTTCACGAAACTAAAATAGTTGAAAATAGAAGTTTCAAATCTGGAATTTACGATATCTGATTTCAGATATCACATCGTGATATTTTTTATTTACGCTTGATGTATATAATACTAACATGAAGGGGTACCATTAATATGTTGGGGAAAAGTTTTTTTGTAAATGTGCAATATCTGATGATTATAGAAATGATTTGAGTCAAGTTTCTTCCACTACGATGACGGAACCTATCTCATATGGACATTTGATATCTCGTTAATAAGCGACCCTCTGTCTCCGATTATGGTTATGTCATATTTCAGATTCCTTCCTGTTCCTAGGTAGTGGTTAGGTTAGTTTTTTGTGATTACAACTGAATTTATATTGGGTATGTTCGGGATAAATTTTTTGAAAAACGCTCTAAAGCTATTATGTTTTTGGATATTTGCATAAAAAAGATTGAAAAAAAACATATATGAAATCAGAATATGCATTTAAATGCCAAAAGTGTTTTTAAAAATTGGAGAAAAGGACAATTGTTCGCTAAAAAGATTTATAAAATAAAAATCTTCTAGTTTAGAGGATTATCAAACGATTTGCTTAAAATTTTTCAGATGGCCTAAAGAATATATTATCTAGTTCATGAACTAAAAAATAAGCTGCATTTCAAGGCATCCTTTAAATATTGGCATTTGACTAAATAACGAAATAAAAAGAAATTTTCAATTTTTTTTCACTTTGTTAAGGTCTAAAACAATATTTCTAAGTGAATAGATTACTTATTCTCTTGTTCAAGAATTGCAGAACAAATTGAGCAATTATTATACCAAATTTGAACAAAAAAATTGGTTAGATTTGAATTTATGGATTTTTTTCATAAGAAAATGCTATCATATTCTATATTTGATAATATCGCATCTGAAGATGTTAAGCAGCCTTAAAACACATTTAAATGCAAATATAACATTCAGCATAACTTGACAAAAAAATATACTTAAAAAATCAAAATTCTAAAGTTTTCATAAAGAAACTTGCTTAAATATTAAGAATTTGAATATTTAAGCAATTCATAGTTTCGCAAAAAATCGACTTTTCAAAGTAGTCACATAGCTTAATATATTTCAGAATGAACTTAATAAAATAGAAAATTTTAGCATTATATTTTATTTAATGTAATAAATTGGTATTCAATTTATATTAATACAATCCACTAAGAAAATGTTGAATTAACAAGAATGAATCATCCATTTCTTTTAAAGAACTGCAATATAACATACGTATTTATAATAATTGTAACAATTTATGTGGTATTTTTTTATAAATTAATCGTGTTTAAAAGATAAAATGGTACTCTAATTTATTCTCAAAATGCCCTATAATCTTCTTAATTAAAATACTTCAAACTCTCATATTATCTAAAATAATATTTCTTAGAATTTACCGTCGTCTTGATGGAAGGTATTATGCCAAGAATGAAGTTCCCGAATTGTTAATAAGGCAGAATCACAAATAACTTTCCAAAAGCTCTTAAAATCTACATAAAAGCTATTAAAACGCGCCCCCACAAACTGAAATTAGTCGCATTACTTTCTAATCAATAATCGCATAAAGTGATAAGACGCATTAGTAGAGAAAAATGATAAGTTAAATAAATATATCTTCAGCGAACAAAGGTACCTTATTTTTTCGGACTATCACCAGCTGCATATGATAGTGCCTATTGAAAATAACGAGGATGGAAACAAGAACGGTTAAAAGCCTTAAAAGCCAAGAAGAATAATTTGATATGAGAACTTAGTTTTTCAAAGAAATGACGAATGGTAATGCTCTCAGCTATAAGCCAATTATTTGTATGGATATTTCTTATAAAAATGAAGTTACGTGTTCATTCAGTTTGAACAACTTACCCATTTTTAAACAGAGTATCATTGCCATTTGATTGCTAATTAGACAATCTTTATAAACAGAATGTGCCAATTTAAATAAAGGAGAAGTTATGAGAAGATATCTTTGTTGAGAATAACTATTACTCAAAATTAGCAGATGATTTGCTTTTTTTATTAACTAAACTGATGTCGTAAAAAATTGCTTTAATCTAATTTTTGTTTTGATTATGCGATGCTTAAAATGTATTAAGGAAGTGTTTTCTTTGCTTTTGAAAACAGGTGAATGTATTTTCAAAAGAAATGAGAGTAGATGTTTATTTCTCTTCACTCAACGAATTAAAAAAAACAACTAATAATTAAAATAAAAACAAATCTTTATTCAATAATTTCAAAACAAGTGATAATTGAAACAAAAATGGATGTATGATTTTATTTTAATTTCATTGATTTAAATCATAATAATTACGCAGTGTTTTCCTCTAATATTAATTACTTTCATGCATTGTTATAAAAATCACAACAAATCAAATTGAAGTATCATATAAGCTTATCTCTTAAAAGTTGTATAATATATGCAGCAATTAAATTGCATTTTATAGATAAGTCAGTTCAATTTTTAGCTCAGCAAATTTCATGCTAAACTAATTTTATGAATGATGGTATATGATTTGTATGTGGATATGATGTCTGATGATATGTATGCAGGATGTGTGATTTTATTTTTACTTCATTGATTGAAATCGTAATAATTACGCAGTGTTTTCCTTCAATATTAATTACTTTCATTCATTGTTATAAAAACTCAACAAATCAAATTAAAGTACCAATTAATCTTAGCTCTTAGAAGTTGCATAATACATGCAACGATTAAGTATAATTTTAAGCTCATCAAAACTAAACTAATTTTTAAAAATTAAACATGTTAAACTAATTTTATGCATGATTGTAAATGATTCGTATGCAGGTATGATGTATGATGATATGTATGCAGGATGTGTGATTGGTTCGTACTGATTGAAACCGTAATAATTACGCAATACGTTTTCCTCAATATTAATTATTTTCATTCATTATTATAAAAATCACAACAAATCAAATTGAATTATCAACTAAGCTTATCTCTTAGAAATTGTATAATATATGCAGCAATTAAATTGCATTTTATAGTTAAATCAGTTTAACTATAAAATGCAATTTAATTTTAATTTTAATTTTAAGCTCAGCAAATTTCATGCTAAACTAATTTTTTTAAAAATCTTTTAACCTAAGCAAAGATAACTGAAACATTCTTATTATACTGAACTTTTATTTTATTTTAATAATACTTTATTAAAGCAACACGGATGTTGTAATATAACTTGTTCTCGTAAGTCTGAGCCATGAGTCAATGATGGGTAAGTCTTCAGTTTTCAGAAAGGAGCAGTAACATGCATACTTTAATTAATTTATTATGATCATGTCAAATGTACCAAAAAGTTCACAAATTCATCCAACAATATTCACAAATTTACATACATCTCTATCATCTGTTTCATTACATTTTATTATTATTTACTATGTTTGGGATATCCATTTATTTAAGACCATCACCTGATTGTCGTCACACTGTTTCACGATATTTTTGTTTTGTTATGTTTTTTGGTTCAAGAAATTATACTTGCTTTTTCCTGGCAATAAAAGACCTGGAATTGTTAATTCTTGAAACATGTTTTTTCTCAGCATTTAAAGCAAAACTTCACCGTGTTTCTTTTAAAAAGAGGCTATCTTTTTTGGATATCTTATCAATTTTGAAGTCTTGATTCGGTGGCTTATTTTTGATTCCACACACTCACAAGAAAATGCATTGTGGAAGACATCAAGACATTTTTTCGTGTAAATTTAAAATTATGCAGTTCTGTCATGCTGCATTTTCTTGTTTTCTGTTTACCATCTATTTGTCCAATTATGCCGCTATTTTCTTCTCTTTACACGTATAATAAATATCAGAATAAACGATTTATACATTTCTTTTAGGATTTCATGTGACAGTCTATCCTCCATTTTGCCATATATAAATTTATTAAAATTTTCAAAACTTACCAAAATTAAATTAAATCAAATTCTTACTCATTTCAATCAAAAATTATAAATAGCTAAAACATATTTCTTAAAACAATATCTTCTGCAAAAAAAAAATATTTGTATTCTAAGAAATAACTAAAACCTATATGTATTAATGGAAGATGAAACGAGGTGAAAAAAATCAAAAGAAATTTACAAACTATCAGGTTTTAGAGCTTTAAGGAGAAATATGAAATCTTAATAATTTATTCTAACAATTGCGTGGGGTCGCTTTGTCTTCGAAGGTGAAAGGTTCCAGATTCACACCCACTTCCACTGAAAACGCGCATTATACGCGGACCCGGTGCTCTCTAAATCGGTCGGGCCAAACGCCGTCCTCCTAGTGTGGTGCGAAGCTTGGAGAGGGAGGAGCCAGCTAAAGTTTCATCCTCGTTGTCTGATCGTGGTTCAAAATTACGAGATCCGTCCCAAAATAGTCCTACTGTTGCTTTAAAATGGGATGTTAATGTAACTAAACTAATAAGTGAGAACTTTACAGCCATAATAAAGCAAATCATATTTCAATCTTGGAAATGTCTACCTTTCAAGCCGAACAAGTTATTGATGAAAAATAAGACATATTCATTGAAATGATTATATTTAATTCAAACTAAAATATATTCTTTGCATGAGCTTCAAATCCTGCTAAAAATCGTAAAAGCAAAATGGGCAGCATGTTAAGTTAACACATAACAAAAAAAAAAAAAAAAGAGAGAGAATATTTCAATGCATAACAACTCAAATATAAGTATTTTCATTGTTATTTCGATGCATTAATTCTTCTTCATTATGCGATTTGAAAAATATTAAAGTACTTCTCAAATAAATCCCTCCACTATGTATAACATACAAAGAAGCAAATACGCACTCGTGTTTGTCATTGCTTTGACAAATGTTTCCAGGGTTAAATCTCCGTAATAAAAAAAGCATTAAATAAATGATCCTTTTGCATACAAAATACATCTTAATATATGAATACAAAAACTCGCAATTCTAAGTATACCATAAAGAAAGCATCTTTGTTTAAAGTACTTCATTTCGTTGCTCGTTATGGATTAAAGTAAAAAGAAAAGTCATAAAAAATGTGAAATAATTACGTGTCTTTTTTAAGCCCTACACACACACACACAAACATTTTTTTGTGTGGAAAAGAAAGTTTTATATTAGGCGTTTTAATTTGTTAAGTATTCTGCATCATTTCAAAGAATTTTGCATTTTTGCATTCATTTTTTTTTTCCTTCTTTTTCATAACTTCTCCATTTAGAGATGGTGAAAAGTGTTCTTTAAAGTTAAAAGAAAAGAATTTTTCTGAATAATTAAATGCAGAACAAGTTTCAGAAAAGGAAAAATTAATATTCGTTCTCTTAACTGTTCCCTTAAATTATTCTGTCCGTCATAAACTTGGTCTTGTTTGCAAAAATAAACGACCTGACGTTAAAATAACGCTTTTGTAATCGCATTTTGATTTTCTTTTCGAAGTTGTTTCAACAAATTTTACACATAAAACATTTAGGAATGTTTTTGAGTAAAAATTATTTTTTTCCCTATTTCAATTAAACAATCAAAATTAATAGCTATAATTACAAAAGTTAGGGTGTTTCCGCAATTAACAGAGACGTTTTAAATATGTCAATATTTAATCTTTTTTTTTTTTGAACTTCCATTATTATTTCATTTCTATATTTCATAGTTATTTGGCTCATTTCTTGAAGTAATTACGTCCGTAATGTGAAACAATATTTTATATTATAAGAATATTCTGTAAAATATGGAAGTATATTCATTCATTACATCAATTCACAATAATCATAAATCAATAGAAAGCTTTAAACATATGCCTTTTTGTTTGATTCATGCAGTGGATAATCTTCTATCCATGATTTCATCATATAAATTGAATAATCAACTTTTTAATGCGTTTTTCTTTTTCAATTTCTAAATTAAAAATTCCGATTCATAAATTCTTGAAGTCATCTTCACAAATCAAAGGACAGACTTGTCGTAAGCGTTTTTTGATTGACATAACTAATCAAATTAAAGGCTTCTTTCTGAACTCAATTAATTTGAATAGCTGAAATGTAAACCGTCATTTCTTTAAAATAACAATTTTTTGAATATTTTTATTAAATACGATTCATAAAAGTGCGAATTATATT
>JAPMOR010070632.1:1613410-1626594 GCA_026543865.1 Argiope aurantia
TCAATAGCACTTTTAATGACAAAAGCAACATAGAATATATTTTTATGTCATTTGAACGGTTGCTGGATTTGAGTATTTTATAGTATATTTATATATTTGTAGTTTACATTATGAGATTCCTCTTTTAATAAAATAGTCATTTTAGTTTCATATTTCCGCACATTTACAACATATTCATATTAGTTAATATTTTCTTATGTTTTATAAATATTTTAAAATATATTTATTTCTATTTTTCTGTTATGACCCCAGACTGCGGTGCATTCATTTTATGCACAATATTTTATAAGCAGATTCTCAGCTTTATAATTTTTCTATTAATTAAATCAACCTATGAAACCTATAAAAGTCATTCAAATTGCATTCCGCAGGCTGTTAATTTTTTTCTTAATATTTTATGACTCATAAAAATTATTTTTTTACAAATGAAGCAGATTCGAAATAAAGCATTTTTAATCGACCTACGTCGGCCTCTCAGCTTATCCTACGTAGGTACTACCTAGTCTGCCTAGTTTGAAGTGAATTCAAGCCTTTGAACTTTTTGTTCAAAGCCTTTTGAACTGAATTCAAAGCATTTTCTTTTCATTTGGAAGTATATGCGTAGCTATATTTATTTAAAATATATCTGTAAAGATGAGTTTTCGAGCGAGTTCATTTTGCATGAAAATTAATTCGAAAAATACTAACGTTTTCAAACAACACTTTCCAAATCTAACATTTTTAAAAAAACATTATCCTGAAATAAAATATGAAAAATACCTGTGCTCGAGAATAGCGTAAATAAAGACAAGACTTCATAAAATATGATCAAAAATTTGACTCAAAATTACGTTTTAGATGAAAGATAATGAAGAAATGCGTCATCAAAAGTCAGATAAATGTCTTTTTCTTTTGCAATAAAAATAAACAGGAAATTCCAACGTTAGTCAGGTAGCCGCTTCACTGTTTGCTAACCCAAATTATGACATGTATGTTCCGTGCAAGCACATTTATGCGCTAAATAACTGTCATCACCTAGCATTACTTTAATCTTAATATTCCATTTTATTATCATAAATTTTAGCGCTTAAACAACAACTACCTTCATTATTTTAATGGATACTTTCACAGCAACTGACGAGAAATTCTAACTCTAGATGCTTCGCGTTTATGTCTCTTTTGTGATTCGGTTATGACATGCAGAAATGATCTATTGCTGTTAAGGTATCCAACTGGATAAAAATCGTCAAATTTGACAAAACTAACGAAAGTTTTTTAATGCGTAATATTTAAGTCTGTTCTTTTAGCTTTCTAAATCTGTCTTATTTTTTATTCTACCTGCTTTAGAAATAAAGTTATGGCCGTTTTAAGTTAGTATAGTGAGACGAAAGTGAAACCGGAAATGGCATTTCGAAACCGGAAGTTGATGTAAATATCGCGATCTGTCAAAGAAGTTTGGCGTTAAAAATTATTAAAAATGACTAGAATAATTAATATAGGACTTTTATAGCTGATAATAAATATATGTAGCTATTATTTTAAATTTTATTTCATCAAAATTGGCAACAAATGTATTGTACTGAAGTTCTATTTATTTATTTTCTCCATATTATTGCAGACTTCTGACGTGCATTATTTACGAGATCTTTTTTACTTCAAACCACTTTTTTGCTGTAATCTAAATCTGTTTCTGGTTTTAGTATGCCGAAAACGAGATCAAAACGTTCTAAGAAACGTAATTTTCATGGTAATAGATTTACTCAAAGTGATAAGGCGAGTGCATCAACTTCAAATGTGACTACTGCTAGTACATCGAAATTGAAACTTGACTGATCTTCTTATGTTGATGTGCATAATTCGGATATCACCAATGATCTGACATGATATCGCATAATTGATTTTTCGATTTTATTTAATATATTTTCTCTACTTTGCTGTCCTGATTGCTTCTCCACGGGTTTGTATCTCAGTGAGGATTCAAAGTTTGGACTATGTTCAAATTTTCTTTTGAAGTGCAGAAATTGCCCTTTCATGAAAGGATTTCCATCTACTTCCAAAACCAACAAAAATAACAGTATAAACACATTTATTGTGTTTGGATTACGGTTGATAGGATGTGGCTACATTGCAGGAAAGAAACTATGTTCAACTCTTAGTTTACCTTTTTTTATCAAAGTGCTCATTTTGTCACCAAGAAAAAATACTTCTAGACACTGTTGAATCATGTATTCAACCGAATTTAAATTCAGCTGCAAAAGAAGTTAGAAACATGAAAAAGGGAAATAATCAATAAATAATTAGCAGCGGTGTTTCAGTTGATGGCACTTGGCAACGTCGAGATTATAGTTCATTGAATGGCTGTGTCAGTGCAACTTCCATTGATACTGGGAAGATTTTAGATATTGAAATCTTATCTCAGTACAGCCGAGTGTGTCGAACAAAAAACTCTAGGTGCACTAACAGTCATACCAACCACATATGTTCTAATCACAAAGGGTCTGCTGGCAATATGGAAGTTGTAGGAGCTATCGGATATTTGAACGGTCACAAAGTTTACGACAATTGCAATACAATGAATATTACGGTGATGGTGATTCCAAAGGTTTTGAATTTGTAAAAGATGCATATGGTGGGAATTCTGTTAAAAAACTTGAGTGCATTGGTCATGTCCAAAAAAGGGTTGGTGGGCATCTTCGTAAACTAAAAAAGAACACAAAAGAGCTTAGTGGCAAAGGAAAGTTAACCGACAAATTTATTGATAGACTACAAAACTATTATGGAAACGCCATTTGCAGTAATGTGGGAAATCTGGAAAAAATGCAAAGTACCGTCATTGCCTCCTTTTTTCACTGTTGTTCCGACACTAATAATCCAATGCATCGCCAGTGCCCTGAAGGACCAGATAGTTAGTGTAAATTTCAGAGAGACAAATTTTCAGTTGATAAAACTTTAAGAAAAGAAACCAGGCCTATCATCTACCATTATAAATAAAATAAAAAGAGCATATATGGAACTGTGTGACCAAAAATTATTGCAGAAATGCCTGCATGGAAAAACACAAAACTGCAATGAAAGTTTTTACGGTGTATTGTGGAATGTTGTGCCCAAAGAAACATTTGTTGAATTGCAAACTCTTCGTTTAGGCACTTACATTGCTGTCTTCACTTACAATTCTGGATACACTGGTTTATTACCAGTTTTTGAAAAATTAGGTGTACCTGTTGAACCAGAACAAGGGAAAGGCTTCATCAACATTGATGATAACAGAATAGCTGATGCAATACGACATTCTTCTGCGTCAGTAAAACTGTCTAGACAAAAAAGAAAAGCAGCAAGAAAGAATAAATCTGTAAAGGATGATATAATGGAAGGTCCAACTTATAAATCAGGAGAGTTTTAGACATATTAAAAAATAATAATTTTGCCTTTTTTTCAAAATAAAAACTTTAAACGCATTTTCTGAAGAATTACCGTAAACCGTAACACACCGTAAACACAATATCTCAATATGTACTGAATATATTCTTATGAAATTTTGTAGAATTGTTTTATACATTATTTTCAATGCGCTGAACTAAAAACTAAGATATAAATGCAGTTTGAAACATTTTACAGTTTTCATAGACAAATTGAGCACATTTTTTTTTCAAAAAATCCTTGTTTATATAATTGTTTTAGCCATATCTCAGCATACATTCAATATATTCAAAACATTTTAGTTCAAAACATGCATATTGGTTATTACAATGTTCTCCTGAAATATTTTTAATATCTGCTTGTAATTTTTTTTCTCTACCACTGTTAACGTAACAGTTAATTTTTTTTTTTTGGTTTTTCTCTAAAATTGGCCCTTTTTTCAAAATGTTATGAATTTTTATTTTTTATTTTTGAATATTTTTCATTATTCTGTTACATATTTAAACTAAATCTAGAATAAAAACAAGCATTTGAAGCATATTTAGAAAAAGAGGTTCCGTACCCAGTCGGATACCATAAGAGAAAATATAAAGCTAAGGAGTAGGTATTTTGCATTTTAAAATTTTATTATTTAAATTTTAATATTTAAAAGAAGGGTGTTTAAAAACACAGAAATTATAGTTTTGAAGTTTTGTTATTGGATTTTGCTGAACAAAGTATAGGTAAAATTGTTCGTTCCTTAAAAGCATGTCTTACATTTTTACTAATAATAAAAGTGAATGTGTGTATGTGTTGGAGCTCTACAGGCCACACCGTTTTATTTAGAACTATCAAGCATGGCACGTGTTGAATGATAAGAAAGAACGATTCCTTTTAATATTTAATTTACATACGCCATGAAATTAGAAGACTGCTGAATTGGGCGACTTCGTCTTTAATATCGATACGATGTCATAGGATGGCTTCCCTTAAGTAGTTCATGCACATAATGAACACATAGTAATACAACACATACTAAGACTATATTAAAATACTAAGGTTTTTCTATGTCTAATAATTTGATGCTTTAAAGTATTATATGTCGGCAATATCCTCAAAAGACGATTAGTACGACATTATTGAAAAGATTATGAAAAATATATTTCGGGTTTTCACAAAATAATTACTTATTCAATATTTATTTAGAAAAGATGTGCTTGAAAATTACTGTTACAGAGTGCATAATAAAATGAATATACAAGAATTAAAAGCTTTAAGTAACGAATGGCAAGAATATTTTTAAACATGTTAGTTATTTGAATATGTGTATTGTCAGTAAGAAATCATTAATACACTCACTATGAATTAAAAAATCGTCAGCTCTGAAATCGAAAAACATTTAAAATGCACCTAGAAATTTAAAAAAGCTTCCCACAAGTTGAAAATAAGCTCATTTTCGTTTTGAAATTTTTGTTTAGTTTTCTTTTTGAGTTTCAGTCAGGTAAAAAATAAGCTATTTTAGAAAAAGGGAGAAATATTTTCCATTAAAATATTCTTCAAATTATTTTAATTTAATCAAAAGAGAAAATTCGAAAACATTTATGAATATAATGTGAAAGTCGAGGGTTATAATTAGGGATTCACTAATTAATTATTCTTCATATTACACGAACTGTTATACGTCTTGTTAAAAAATTAATCTTATTTTTAATCTTATCTTAAATCTTATCTTATAATCTTTTTTTAATCTTATTTTTAATCTTATTAAAATCTTAAAATCTTATTTTTGCCAATCAATTTTTTTGAATTTAGCATAAATAATAATTGTAAATGAAATTTACAGACAAAAAGAAGAATACTGTTTTTCTGAGACAAAGATCGATTTCTTAAGTCTTTTTTAGAAGGGTATTTAATAAAAAGTATAAGACCATGTCGAGATGTATAGAAAAATTCTCATAAATCTTATACAAACCTTTTGAAAGATGTTTAAAAAATAATTTCAAAATTTTATTCATGGATATTTTTACTTGCACAGTTTTTGCTTATATTTGGTTGGGGAGATTAATCTTTGTAGTGTCCTTATTTATGAACTAACTAACTAAATGCCGTTTAAATACAAAGGAAACCTAGAAATAAGTTACCACTTCATATATGATATACACCCATCAGCTGATGCCTCAAACTCATTATCCTTAATGATGAACAATCACAAAATCCACTGAGCAACTTCCAGAGAAGAATTTTACAGATTTCTAGAAAATTTTGACTATTCTAAATAGCCTATAAATGCTCAGTTATTTGAAAACTGGATAGTTAATACTACAGTTAATAGTTAATACTACATCCAGGAATACTACAGTTTTGTTAATTATTAGATTTAATATAGAAATTTTTTTAAGTTTCATCTGTTTCCCACTAAAATAAATCTGTATATTTTGATTGTAATTGGAGATAATTTTGTACAATTATAGAGTAAATAATATAATTTATCAATTAATACAATTTGTAACTAACAAAATTAAATTTCGATGTCTGAAATATCGACTAGATTGTTCTTTATTTTTACAAATGTTTTTTCTAAATATTATGCAAAAAAAATTTCTTTATATTTTAAATTCATTACTTCTTCTTTCTGCTTTTACAGCCTTCATATTCCTTGTATACTTCTTCAAATCATATCTCGAACCAGGGACAAAATATAACGAAAGGTACATATTGCATTTTTTATATTGTTAAACTTTTATGGTATGTTAAGGCTCTAAAAACGCATGGTTCAAGCATTTCATATTTTTTTATAGATCCTACATTTAAAAGAACAATTAGAATTTAGATCCTTAGACTGATTTTCTTTGATCGTTAGACTGATATATAAATTCTGGATTTTTATGATTTTTTTTTCTTTCACGATTAGCTGATTGATCGGGAATATTGCTAATATTTCTTTGCAGTTATATCGTTTAGATATAATTTCATGACCATAATTCCTTCAAATTGTCAATCATTAAAGACGCATTACTTTAATTGGCTTACATGTGCATTGCCTTTTGGGTTCGTGAACCTTTCTATTGGTGATCGGTCCCACCACACTATAACACTATTGGAAACGTAAATGTGAGATTAATCTATCTAATTTAAATTTCATATAACCACTTTTATATTCGTCTTGTAAACTAAAAATATATTATACAGAATCTTTCTCCTATGGAAGAATATCACGAGGTAAAATATTTGAAGAAAATAAAAATAAAAACTGTTTGAATTTCAGTGTAATTTATTGATGGAAAATAGGTGAAATAACCTTTTTAAAAATGCCCAATATAAGGAAAAATTCGCACTACTATTAATTAGCACCATTAATAAGACATTCTTTTTTTAAAAGCACAATGATATTCATTTATTCACACTAATGTTTTAGAAAAATCCGAAATTTCAATTCATTTTCAATTGTTTAAAATAAATGATTAAATTTATGATCTTGTCCAGCATAAAAATTGCAGTGTTTCAAAGCCTCGAATAATTTTTCCTGTACTAAAATGCAATGGAATCGTTCTTTTTACATGACTAGTTGGTCGCGAATTACCTTTTTCCCCTAGATTTCCGATATGGTTCTTTAAATATCTGAATCTGGACTTTATCGAATCTGGTGATTCGGGATCAATTTGAGCTCACAAGTTTAAAATTAAAAATGTAAATCTTAATTTAAAATTAAAAAGGTAATTAATCCGAGGTATATATTTGTCCAAAGTTTATTAGGTGAAGATTAAACGGTCTGACCTGTATATTGATAGAAGTCACACGTACACATCCCTTTTTATTAAAAATAAAGGTAAGAGCAAGAAAAAAGAAAAAGAAACAGTAAATAAGTATGCTTAGTGCTGAATTGGATTAACTTTAACATTGATTCAATATTAAGTTCTACCAAAATTCTAAACCCAAATGTTAAAACAAGACTGGTCGATGACAACAAAATTCAGAGAAAGCAAGCTACATTGATTCCTTTTAACGTGCCTATTTCTCAGTCCTTTATGGAAGTGTAAGACCAATTAAATAGCGACAGTCTGAAGATTAAACCGCCATTAAAACTTTCATCGTGGATGATAAACGTGCTACGCTATCAAGTAATAACTGCTCATGCTACTATTTTGAAAAATGATTCTTAAAGCATTTAAAAGGGGAATGCTATTAAAAATTCGGTATAAAAGTTATCGATAATCTTGTCTGCCGAAAACAATGAAAATAAGATGAAAGATAATTAGCTTTTTTATTAATTGAATTGATTTCAAAAATAAAAAAAATAATTATATATTTTATCATAGTAGATAAAATTTTATGTGTAATAACAGATTATATAAAATGTTAAAATATCTATATTTAAAGTTTAATGCTCTTAATAATCTTTTAATAACTTGATAAATAACTATATGATGATAAAAGGCTATTATCTTTTTAATGTATTTTAATTACAGTTTTAGAGAGCATTATTTATTGTAAATCATTCTTTCAATATAATTTAAACACTTCCTTTTTTTTTATATGTTTCACTGTAAGTTCGATGAATTTGTTTTTTTTTCCCTAGAAAAGGAGCTAAATGTGAGTTTTAGAAGTTCCGGTTTAAATCCCATATATAGAAGGAAATTAGAACGAATCAAGAAAGAAAGGTCAACAAATAATACTGCTTAGTAATTAGAAAGAAATTGCCTTTCTAAAATTTAATAATTTGGAAAATCAAATCCTTAGAATTATTTTGAAAAAATAATAAAGGAAGTGGAATCCTACCCCATTATTCCCCTAATAATCCATTAAAATAATTTTGGTTACAGGTATTGAGAAAAGATCATTCAGAGTAAAACATTGGTATGGAAGATATAATGTATATGATTTGAATCTAAATTAGCTTCTGTAGATTATCAGCACTAAGTTCCTCATAAGCATAAATAACAATATATGAATATTCAAGAATGATTTATTAATTTTAAGTTACCAAATAAATTTAAATTCTTTTATTACTGTAGAAGAAACCCTACTTCATGAATTGCAAATGTACTGCATTCAAATTTGGAAAAAATAGTTGTAACTTGTTCTGTTGTATGTTATTTGTAAGAATATTAAATATTTTTCAATTAAAAAATTTTTAAGAACAACATGTTTTTAAATTAATTCTTGGTAAGAGAACAAATGCATTTCTATATCTTGCATGTTTAAGCTGCATGTTAAGCATAGAAAAAAAATCAGTGGAACTAAATTTTTTCATTTATAGTAGATATGTTTAGGTTTTACATATTTTCGAAATAATAATAGATTTCTTATTATTATCTCACAATTTTTGTTTTTATTTCTTTAAAGATTGTCTTATTTTTTTCAGTTTTATCTCAATTATTATAATTCATCGTTTAGTTAATCTCAATTTTATCTTCCTTTTACAACTGAAATACAACGAGCGGCAAATAATCACACTAAAAACAAAAACAAAAAAAAGATCGAAAAGAAGTACCCCATAATAATATATAATAAGTTTAAAAACATGCATATTGTAATCGGCAAAACAAAAACAACAAAAAAATCATCTTCAGGTTTTTTTTTCTTTTAACATATATAATTTGCTTTCAATAAACATACATTTGACTTCAGAATATTTCTTTTAAAGCTTTTCTTCTTTTAGGTTGTTCATTCAAATAACTTGGTGTGATAGTTTCATAAACATTTTCTTTATTTTCAAAATCATGCAATTAGGTAATAAACCTGTTCAAATTCTTAACTTCTTTGCAATAGCAACACCTTACAATGTCAGAAAAACCAAACTTCTTATCATTCCTTTACAAATAAAAAAAAAAGAAAACTCGTTTTAACATTTTTATGATTTGCATTCCAACCCAAAACTTACTTATCCTTAAACTTTTTAATCCATCCTTCTCAATAGCAAGCAACTCAATCAAGTCAACAGAATAACCGAACACAGCTGCATTTTCGCCGAAAGGCATTTCCTCCACCCATTAAGATCATTTCCTTTTTCAGTTAAGATCTATTGGTCAAAACAAAAGGAAGGCCCCAGTCCCCGGGATGTCTTTGTCCCACCCGGGATGAATGCTCAGCATTTTTTTTTTTCTTTTATCACTTCTCTCCATCTTTTTCACTTGATTTCTTCAGATCTTCTGTCTGAATCGGATTCTGATAACTGACTTAGCTGCAGGCGATGCACGGGACGTATGTAGCTAGCTAACAAAGCGAGTATCTTGCTGCACGGTAAAGGGAATATGTATGTTTTATTGAACTGTTCTGGGGTGGATTCGCCGCGGTTTTATTCGATTTTATGAAAGATATCGCAAATAATTGTATTTATTTTCAGAAGAAACTGTGTTTATAAGGATTTGAATATTTCAATGTTACTTTAATTTCCTATTTCTTGTATGATGTGTGAAGAAAATAGTAACTCTTTAATTATGATATTTATTTAAAATACTGTACATAATAATTCAAGCAGTTAGCATAAAAGATGGTAAGCTTATTATTGTTCTAATTCCGAAATCTTAGGCTTATAACTTACTAACTATTATCACTGAATTATGAAATCATGCTTATTACTGAAGATTATCACTGAATTATTGAATCTTATGCTTATTACTGAATTCCGATTTACTGTATTACTGAAAGTAAATCCAGTAAAACTTCTATTATCCTGCTCTACTCTGATTAGGAAATTTCCAGTTTATTCTCTTTTTTTTTTTTTTTTTTTTTTTTTTTAAGAATTAAGATAAAATTTTTCATTAATATTTTGCTAATTCTAAAAGAGCATGTAGTAGTGTTTCGATTCCTCTGCTCTACTCTGATAAGAAATTTAAAGATTAATCTGACTTTTGTAAGAATTAAAAAACCATTTTACGTTAATTATTTGATATCCAATTCCAAAATAAGTACAATTTACTGGTTATACAGGAAGCAAATACAGTAAATCTCTATTATCCTGTTTCTATTCTGATTATAAAATTTCCTGTTTATTCTCATGTTTTGTTTGAATTAAGATAATATTTTACATTAATGTTTTACTAATTCTAAAACAGCATATAATGGCATTTATATTCTTCTGCTCTATTCTGACTGTGAAATTCCAAGATTATTCTCTTTTCTGTAGGAATTAACAGTTTTCATTAATCTATACTTATAATAAAGCTCAATGTGTGTGTGTGTGTGTATGTTGGCGCTCTACAGGCCAGATCATTCAACCACCAGCTACCAAATTTGGCACGTGTATACCTTGGAGGCCGGGAATGTGCACCTGGGGGATATTTTTTTGAATTTTTATTTATTTAAAAATTAAGCGAAATTTTGTCATGTTTCTGTTATAACTTCCGAAAATATTACCGCACAAAAAAGACTTTTACATGAAGTTAAAGATCAAAATTTTATCTTTTAAATGATACTAATGTTTTAATCTTAAAATTAAATTTCTATTTTTAATGAATTTTTAAATAAATATTTTAACTATGTTTTTCAATAATTTTTTTCGTGAAAAATAAATTAAAATTAAGCACGTTTCGCATTCATGGGAAAAAATTAGCTTTTTTCAATGTGTCGCCATCACATTGATTAAAGCTCCAATTAAAAATAAATTAAATCTTTTTGGAAATGAAATCTGCAAAAATATAATTTTCGGCACTTGTCTGTAGGAAATGAAATAAATATGAAATATTATTTTTTCTAAAAAATGAATTCAAGAAAAATTATTTTATGATCTTTTACACTCTCTATACAGTGTGTTTATTTATTCGAAGACCCGTTTTGACCCGTTTGACCCGTTTTATTTATTCCCAGACCCGTTATTGATGGACTAACTCATATATTTTCCTTTTTAGGTTTCAATATTTTTACTTTTATAAATATCGTCTGCGCGTGTGATTAATTTCAGATAATTTCATTTTCCAGTCTAAATATATGTACTTTTCTAAATATCGTCTGCTTATTAATTGCATTTTTCTCTCTTTTGTTTTTGGCAACTATTGAAATGTTATGTTTACTCTTGATGCGTTTGTTCTATGTAGTTGTACTTATAATAAAGCTCAATGTGTGTGTGTGTGTGTGTTGGCACTCTACAGGCCAGACCAACCAACAGCTACCAAATTTGGCACGTGTATACCTTGGAGGCCAGGAATGTGTACCTAAGGGTTATTTTTTCATATTTTTAATTAAAATTTTATTTATTTAAAAAATTAAGCGAAATTTTGGCGTGTTTCCGCTATAACTTCCGAAAATATTACCGCACAAAAAAGATTTTTACATAAAGTTAAAGATCAAAAATTTATCTTTTAAATGATACCAATGTTTTAACCTTAAAATTGAATTTCTACTTTTAATGAATTTTTAAATAAATATTTTAAATATTTTTTTCAGCAATGTTTTTCTGTACAAAAAAAAATTAAGCTGCTCGAGCACGTTTCGTATTCATGGGAAAAAAATTGGCTTTTTTCAAAGTGTTGCCATCACATTAATGAAAGCTCCAATTAAAAATAAATTTAATCTTTTTGGGAATAAAATCTGCAAAAATATAATTTTCGGCACGTGTCTGTAGGAAAGGAAACAAAAAAGAAATATTATTTTTTCTAAAAAATAAATTCAAGAAAAATTATTTTATGATCTTTTACACTCTCTATATTATTAATCCAACAAATCAGTTATATTTTAAGGCAAGTTTTGTTTAATATGAACAGGATATCCATTCAAATCAGGGCCACACAGCTAATTTGTAAACCTTTAGTAAGACACAGATCTGCTAAAATAGTCTAAATGGAAAATGATTCTATTTTATGTAACTTGATTCAATAAATGCTCTAATAAATAACGAATTTTTGATTTTACATAAAGCTTCTGCTGTGGAAATCACGATTAACAAAATGTTCTTGAAACACTAATATTTTAAATAAAAAGAGTTAATTTCGAATCAACTAAATCAATAACTTAAACTGACTGATTTATTAAAATTTGAATATCACTATTAAATAAAAAAAGGATAATTTTAGATTTTCCATTGATCGTTTCAAAGAAAATACGCCAATAAGCGCGCAGGTTTCTCAAGATTAATTGGAGTAAGATTATGAAAATGTTGAGTTTTCTAAATTTTTAACATTTAAAACTTCATAAATCAGTCTTAGTTGATCGTGGAAAATAGAAACATTCATTCATTTAAAATTTGGTGTTTCCAGAATATTTCTCAGAATATGATACCTTACTGCATTAAATTTAGACTTCATAATTTTTGAAATATATTTATAGGCCGGAACAAAATATTATTATTGATTTCATTTCAATCCTTTTGAAAGCAAAACTAAAAACTGAATTTTATGCTGAATCTGAGAAATTTTTGTTGAATTATTCTTTGAGATTAAAAATTATGAAAAATACATAATAAATTATGAAAAATATTTTGTAGTTCACATAAGACGTAAATACCGAGCGATTCTGTTTGCAATACTTATATTCAATAATAATAATAATAAATAAATAACAATAAAGATGATAAATAAAATAAAACGCTTGATTTATTAAAAAATATCTTTATATTAATTACAATTTCATCATTTACACTTTAAATTAAAGTTGAAGTTTTACCGGAAATGACAACAAATTAGCAAAATATGTATAGTAAATTGAACGAAACGATCTAAACAACAGTATAAGTTTGGTATGACTATCAAAATTTGAAGATTAAAAATGTTTTGTTTGAGAATCCTTTAAGAGACCAGTTACTTAAAATATTTAATTGAAAATTGTAGCGAGCGGTAATACTGGCGAACCGGCTGGTCGCCAAAGGCGGCTAGTTT
>JAPMOR010070632.1:1626994-1669574 GCA_026543865.1 Argiope aurantia
TAATTTTAATGACACATTTGAATCAAATAATAATAAAGATAAGAATCACATTGAAGCAAATATTTGAACAGCAAAGAAGAAGTATCTGACTTTAAGTTTTATTATATTAAATTATTCCTGAAATTATCTTTAAAAATATGTTCAATAAAACTTGTTTCTACTTCAAATTTCTTCTCAATTTTGCTTACTTTATTAAAAATTAAATTTTATTTTTAAAGGAATTAATTTGTTTTTAATAACTTTAAAAACTAAGTATTTATCAAAAGAGAATTATTTGCACACATAATGCAAATTGAAAAATTGGTATTTAGAGCTCAATTACAGAGAATAGACTGGATCAAATGCTAAAGAAAATAATCACTTTTCTACTATTTAGGCCAAAGGAATTCAATGTAAAAATAAAGTACGCTAAAATATTAATAAATATTAATGTCCTTAATAATTATTATTTTATTTATTTATTTTAATTTAATTCGTCTCTTTTAATTTAATTTGTGCAATAGAATATATTAAAAAAAATATTTTTTTAAATGATTGGCTAAAATTTTAAAGAATATTTGATATTAAATTCTTTAACAGCTAAATTTCATCTTTAACATTTAATATAAAGATTTCATCTTTTGCATTTAACTTGCTTATTTTGTCATTCAAAATATATTTGTAAAGGACTTCTTTTGTTCTGTCTTTGAGGTGTGTGAATGCATCCCCCTGTAAAAAAGAGTTGTGCAAGCGAATGTGACGCATGAAGTAGCAAAGTCGTATTTTTGGCCCTAGTTGTTACAACTGAAAAAATCAAGGTACGCTCACTCGGCTTAAATCGCTGACAGATTTTTCAGCGAACTTGTAAAGTGCCATGAGAAACAACAAATATCTTGTCTCTTTTCTTTTATAATTTAGTTTTAAAATATCCGTTCGATATGTTTCTTTTGTACATGCCTTATCTCGCTATTCTAAAAATGTCAATTTATATGCAGCATCTGTTCAAAATGCAACAGATATCTTTTGATTTGCCTAATGTAAAGGAATATATGGCCTTTCCATCAATTAAATTATATATATTTACAGAGTACACAAATCATTTTGAACACTCCGCAATCGAACGTCACAAAGAATAAGATCAAGAGAAAAAATATAAACTACAATCACGCTCATTTTTTAAAACACAAATTAAAAATGTTTAAAGCAATAATTTTACTGTCTAAAATATTTATGCAATAAAATTTTCATTTTATATCAATAAAAATACACGAAAAGTTCTGTTTTAGTCATTATACTTACAATATTATAAAAAGAAGTGTGGTATTTGATATCGAAAATATCAATTTTTTTTTCATTTTTTAATTTAAAAATCAATTTATCTTGATAAAATAATTTTATACTAAAAGTGTTCGCTACTGAACCAGCATGTTCAGTTGTAACTGAGACATTAGAACTTTTAATTAAAAAATGTCCACACTATATAATTATTTACGGTATTGCTTGTAAAAATGTAATAAAATTAATGAAATATTGAAAACTTAAATATCTATAAACAAAAAGCAGAAAAATTAATCATTCACAGCATTTATTTTTTAAAAAATTAAAAACAGTCGTCTATTTTTATTACTAAGCGATGTGAATTATCTTAATTATAATTGAAATGATATTTAAAAAAGCATTCATGACTAACAAACCGTTCAAATATTTTGTTCACGTCATTGATCGAAAATGAATTTTCTACTTGCATAAATTTACAGAAGAGCAGTTTTTGAAGTTTCCATTGATTTTTCATTACGCTTATCATTGAAAACAATTTGAAGTATCGTTTCAATGACAATTATTTCCGAATACCGTTTTCCATGAAAGAATGTTGATCACGTTTTTAAATAATTCTTTTAATTCTTAACTATTAAATATAGTGTAAAATTTTACAGGAATTCCTAATAAATCTTTACACTTTTAAAAAAAGGTTATCTTTATAACAAATGTGCGGATTGGTAAGGAGACAAAAATATGTTCTTGTTTAAACAATAAAATGAGGATTTTCGTCTCTTTAGCTAACATGAAATAGTTTCCACTCTTAAGATGAATAATATAGATGATTTACTTTTTGATAATAATGATAATATAATAATAAATGATAATGATAATAATTATAATAATGATAGTAGAAGATAATAATGATGATGATGATAATAAATGATAATGATAATAATGAATAATAATAATAATGATGATAATAATGAATAATAATAATAATGATGATAATAATGAATAATAATAATAATGATGATAATAATGAATAATAATAATAATAATGATGATAATAATGAATAATAATAATAATGATGAATTATGATAATATAAATGGTATACAAAGTGATTTAATTTTTGCACTTAAAGAACAAAAGAAAATAAGAATGTTTATAATTTTAGCAAATATTTAAAAATATTATCTAACTTTCCTGGTAAATTCCCAATTTCTTTACTTGAAGAAAATAAGCTATTATATTTACTTTTGAATTTTTCAGTATTATCGAATTATCGAATAGGCAGAGAAGATAAACGCAACAAGATATTTCGAGAAAATAATAAAAGCTAAGCAATTGAAAATCTTAAACTATGAAAACATGTCTTGGAATTCTGTCTCGTTTTCACTCATTTTTGTCTCGGGGGGGGGGGGGGGGACTTTCCAAATCATTTTTATTTTCGCTTCAATTCATGTTTTATTTTTTATGGAACATTTATATATCTGCAAATGTCTAATCAGACCTCGTTCTGTTAAGGAAGCCGGTATTGTTCCGTTTGAATTAAGCTGTTGCCTCTACCTGTAATACGCGAAAGTTTTCAAAGTTAAAAAAAAATATCTCATATAAATAAGTATCAAATATATATATGCAATCACAATATCATTTTCTGACTTAAAATTAATACCTCTTAAATGTATTATTTATAATGAAAACATGAAGCATTTTCAAAATATATCATTCCGCTAGATTATTAAAAAAATATTTACATTTTGTAAAAATTATTTATACTTGTCATTATTTATTCATTATGGTTATTTATATAACAGCCGATAATTTATATTCATTATTGAAAAAAATTGATACATTGAATAAATATATTTTTCTAACCATTTTTGATATTCCGGAATTTATTTTCATTAAGTCTCAAACGTGCCCTATATTTATTTTTGATTAATACTATAAATTTAGTTTGCCAAAATTATTATGTATATAAATATGTTTTTTTTAAAATCAGTTCCTTCCTGGACAATACCTCGACAATATGCCCATATTTTCCTTTCTCTTGAACCCAAATTTATGAAAACTAACAATCTATTCATTTCTGTCACATGAAACATCTGTCTAAAATATCTTTTTTAATCGAAAATATTATCTAAAGTAGAACAAAAATAGAAGTAGTTTTCAAAATAGAGCTAGAATAGGAAATTAGTTATTTCAGAGCCATAAATAGTATATAATCGGTGAAACTGCAGAATTAAAAGGACCAAATTAAGAACCTAATAAAAAGGACCAAAATGGAGATGTTTAAAAAAAATTAAAACTAAAAAAATAAAAGCAACTTTACATTCATTTAAGTGATTTGTGTAAAATTTATAATACATGAAAAACCAAATTGGTGGCATTGTTATATATATTAGTTTGAAAAACTTGTTATAGCACCTATCTTCATTTTCTAAACTAGAGTATTTAAAATTTTAAAATTTGAAATTTCCTGAATGTCAAAGAAAATTAAAGAAGAGGTATTCACAAGAAAAAACAAAAATTAGTTTTACAAATATAAAAAATAAGCAACAAATTTAGTTAATTCATCAATAAAATTCCCCCCCAAAAAAGTCAAATGGAAAAAAAAAAATGCGCTCTTATATCAATAACAAAGATTCTCGCTGCAAACATTATAAATATATTTGTTTAATGATCTGTATATTTCATTTGCATTACTCACAATATGATATTCCCATTTTTGGCACGTGTTTATTAACTCGCATTCTGTTATGTCTATCTGCTTGGCACAAATTTTTCAATCTATCTTAAATTAATTTCAAATTCTGCTAAGACTTGGAAACTTTAAACATAGTTCTAAATTGGATGACAATGCAATATTAACTTGCTTTTTTCCGTTTCTTATTTGTCATTTCGGGAAGAACTTTTAAATTGATTAAAATTTTTCATTGCCTACAGATGGCGTCATGCCGATTTGATAGATCATTGAGAAGTTAACAAAAAATCGATTTTATGTTGATTCAATGATTGCACCGATTTTCACACACAAAAGCAAAAAATAATTATTTAAATGAAGAAAAAATTTAGCAAGATTTTAAAACAGACTAAAAGGTATAAAATTATTTATCCTAGCCTGCTATAAATTTTCGGGACATTTTGTAGCAGAATAGGAAGAATCATAGTGTATTTTTATTTTATATGTATTTAAAAAATGTGATATATTAAATAAAATATTTAAATATTTTTCTATAAAATAAATGATTGATATTCGTTGGAAAACGAACTCCCCTTCTAAGCCTACATTTTTTAAAGAACAATTGTTTTCGGAGTTAGAATAATACAATATTTTTATTTTTCGAATAATATATATTAGAATATTATTATATTTTTATATTAGAATGATACAATATATTTACAATTCGGATAGAATAATACAATAGATTTAACACCTAAATTACGCCTTTTCAGTAATTACTTTTTTTCCGAAAATTTAATGTTTAATATATATAAAAAAAGAGTAAAGGAAACCTGAAATTTTAAGATATGACCAAATGCATTTCCCCCTTTTTTTTCTAATTTTATTTACAGATTTGAATATCATATATTCTATTATGCATTAGTATGACATTTAATGACCTTAATTTTAGTATGCCGTTGCAGTAAAACGCATAAACTGAAAACATATATTATTTTCTTCGTATATAATTGACGAAATTTTTAATTTATTTTCATATTTTTTTATCACTCTTTTAGGTTAGTTTCACAAAGCTGATATGAAACATTACATTTTACATCAGATTTTTTTTCTGCTTTTTTAACAAAAGTTTTACAATTTTTGTTCAGAAAATTACAAAAGTATCTGTCCTAATACGTTCATTTCAAATATATTTCAATTCCGAATATTTCATATTTACATGGAGCTTCCCAATCCTACATTTATTCATGAATGCATTTTGAAACTCTATATAATTAAATGAAAATGATCGAAACATTTCATTAAGTTATACTGAAAGCAAAAGATTAGAAAACAATGGGCAGATTACTGCTAATCACAGCATGAAAATGCAAATTCTGATAGAATTATTATTTCATTCCTATCTTTTCCAAATAACGTACAAAAGTGAATTCAGCTAATAAGATAATGACCAGGATAATTCGGAAAGCGCTTAAATGATTCGTTATTAAATCAGACAAACACTCAGTTATTATGTTCCTGTTATTCTGCAGAGTTAATAATTAAATTTGAAGAATGGAACGCTTTTGATGGATGACAAATGTAAATATGCATATGACCAATAATAGCAATTCCATTTATTTTCGAGTACAGGATTCCACGCTTGACGGCCTTTTAGAGAAATAGTTTTAAAGCAGCATGTTAATAATGTTTGATAATTATTCAAGAGTTTTAGTGAATGTTATTTCGTATGTATAGTGCAGATATTAGAAACCATATGAAATCATGAAGCATAATCATTTGAAACCTGGAAAATTCTGGTAAATGATATTTCCTTTAAACTGTTTAATAAAAAAATATTTGTCATCTTCATTGATTTATTTATTATTCAACATCCAGTAAAACGACATAAATATATTTGATTTTCAAAATTTACTGTATAAATTTTGCTGAAAATGATTAACAGAAAATTAAATCATGCAGAGTTAATAATGCTGATATATGACAGAATTTGGAAATGATAACATGTAGAATAAATTAGTCATTTATCATCTCCTCTACTTCAAGTTTCCATATATTTTTCCTATTTTTCATATTAATTAGTTCAATATTATAGTAGAAATAAATTAAAGTGGGAATGACATTAAAAATAAAAAAAGGACCTTATTTGAAAGGAACTCTAAATTAAAATTTTCAGAAATTTACATCACGAGTTAAGACTTTTGGTACAAAATAAAGGACAAATTTTGATTTTATAAATTTTATGTATGATAAACCTTTTATAAAAAGGGTTTCAAAGACTAATTAGTAATACAAAAATTGAAAACACTTCGATTTTTTTACGTTTATCCAGATTATTCACTGAAACATATTCTGAAAGCAAACACTGTAAAATAAGTGACTTTTACAAATAAAATTAGCTTAACCACTTAACTGTTATTTTCTTTACTATCTAATAAGATGACGCCTTACATTTTGAGAATATTTTCTTATTTTGATTCAAATGGAAATCCATTGAATACTTGACTTATCTATGTATTCGAAATAATTTTAATATTGAACTATAATCGTTATGAATGGTTTATTTTTTGCTTACAATTATCAAAATTCGATAAATCGATGCACGTAAGGCATACAGACAAAAGAGTTAAGCGGTTAAATGTGCTTATGAAATATTATTTTAAGGTAGACGGATATGAAGGGCGGTTGGAGGGCTCAAGAAAATGTATTCTGAAATTCATAGCCGAAAAGATCCATTTCATGTACTTCGAGGAATATATTTTCGTATCACTTATTCGATCATATGCACCCAAGAACAATAAATTACAACTTAACGAACAACTAAATAATAACTGAAAGAACAGCTTAATAATACTTAATCATAATGAAGAATCAATAACAGCAACTAATAACAATTTAACAACCAATCAACGAATAATCCAAGTTATTATTGATATAAATTGTACACAAATGAGGCATGGTCTTTTCTATATGTTTATTTAATAAAAAAAGTAAGTACAGGCTAAATTTTAAATCAAATTTTCTGAGATAAGATGATATATTGTTTTTTACAATTTTTCGCTTGATACTCAGATTGTAATTTTAATGATAGATGTCATATCATCACACTTCTTTAATTATCTGAAATGTTTAATATCTGTATATGTAAGCACCAATGTTGTATACGAACTGCTTCCGGCGATACAAAAATCGTAGTACATGTGAAGCAGTATCTTCAGTGCTTTCGGCGATGCAGGTGAAGCAGTCTGTCGGTTTAAGAACAATGTATGTGTTGAATAATTCTATAATACATTGCAACTAATTTGCTTGCTTGCTGCCTCTGGGAGTCATGCTGAATATTCCATCTTCCTCGAATTTCAACCTCTCTCTTTATGGTTTGTTTAGAAAGTTGATCTTAAAGTAGTCTTTGATAGGACCACCTTATGCTATGCTCCAGATATTCTCTAATCGATAAATTTCTCCATCTGAAACAATTGCTGATCCTCCAAATATGTTGGTACACTCATTTTTGGCAGCGATATCGAAGGTCAATGTACGTTCCAAACTAGTAACAATGTAATAATATTGACCGTGATTGTAGGGCTGTCATACAGTAAATTTACAGTTCTTATGATTTAAAAAGAAGTTAAAGGCATGGAGATACTGACACTCCTGTATATTCTATTATCTATTAGAATATTCTATTAGAATATTCCTCCGAATATTCTATTATCAAATGGATAATGAAGCCATTTCTAGTAACCCACCTCAAAAGATAAAGTGATTATAACTAAAATACTAAATTTTTCCAGATTTGCTGTAACAATTTTGTTGCTAAATTATTTATATCCGAACGTTAAAAATAAGGGCAACATTATTGAGCAGGAATTTTTCTCTGCTGTTTTATTCAACGTTTTGTAATTTTTTAAAGTGATATTTTATAACTTAAACAAAAAATCGGAGTATCAATATTCTATGATATAGAACTTTCATTAATGAATAAAAAATTAACAAACTTACATATTTGTGTTCATTACGATACATGAAGTAATTGCGTCACGTAATTTTGTTCGATTTATCATTCATCACTTTAAAATTTTATAAATTTTATCGATGGAAAAAATTTAAAATATATATATAGCACAGTACTACAGAGCATTCATTTTTTTATTGACAGTTTAAGAAAATATTAAAATATTAAAATAGAAAATTCAAAACTTTTACTAAAAAGTTTAAAATTCCTTGATGATTTACTTTTTCTCCAATTAATGACTACTAAAAATGTCTTTACTGGATGGAATACTAAATATACTTGCAGTGAAAATTCAAATAATGGAAAATGGAATTTCTACTGCTCATCAGCATTTCTAAGGAAGAAGACTTAAATATCGTTTAAAATTCACAGAGTGGGCTGTCACATAATTTTGCCACAAGTTTCTTAGCATGACAAGTAAACCTGACATGTTTCTCCCCTTTCAAGATTAAATATATTATCTCTAAATTTGCAATTTAATGGTTTGTTCCTCCGAATATTCTATTATCTCCAATGTGCTATAGAAACGAAGACTCGCGAGAAAATTTTCTTTGAAACATTTTTTTAACATAGTATGATATAAATTCATGAGGGAATTTTGTAAACAGATGCTAAACAGAGTAATTAAATTGTAAAGTTAAGCATAAAAACTTTAATTTTATAAATGTGTTATGTTAATTTGGAACTATATTATATGGCTAAGTTATACCAGATAAATAGCGATTATTATTATCAAACTAAAGAGAAGGAAACGATATGATAAAGTTTTTGTTTAAACATCATTCTTTCCGTGTAAAGAAGAACCTAATATATAAAGTAGAAAACAATAAGAAAAATAGTTTAATACACAACTTTTATTGATAAAATTCATGATTCATGTCTTAGAAGTTAATGAAGGAATATAAAGGCAATTTTATCCAATCATGATATCATGCCATTGTTCTTGTAAAAACTATGTAATATACATTGATTGTGCCATGGAACTATTGTTTTAAACAAAACTGGCACCAAGTCGATAAGCTTCAAGCATGAAATAAGAGATCTCTGTTATATGGCACAGAGTAATGTGGTTGTTTGGAACTTCTTTGTCTTTAGAAACGCATGTTAGTGAGGTCATAAGCTGAACAGGTTAGGATAAATCCCTGAACTTGTCTTAAGGTTAATATACTAGATTTTGAGTAGAAAGAAGTTCAACCAAAATTAATATAGGGTACCAATTATAAAGGAAGATGTTTCTTGTGAAAAATCAATGATTGATCCTGACAGATTTCAAGGGGAAGATGTTTTTTAGTTTTCCTCAAAACATGGTTTAATGAGATTGATTCTAAAATTTATGAAGTTACATGCATAATTCATCAAAGCCGTTGTAATTCAACCATTGTTATCAGGCATAGAACCAACAGTAAGCAATACTTATCTTACTAATGCTTTGTGAATCAATTGGAAATAACGCTAAACGAAGCTATAAAATGTAGATTTTCTTTTGAAAATTGAAATACCAGAAAGCGAAGCATGGATAATTTGTAAGCTATTACTTTCATCAGTATTGTATAGGCAATTCCGACAAGTACTGAAACATGTCTACTTAGATAGAAGTTTAGTTATATTAATGTCCCGTTTTAAAGCACCACTATGACTATTTTGGTACGGATCTAATAATTTTGAATCGCTGTCAGAAGACGAGGACGACACCAGAGCTTTTCCCTCCCTCTCCAAACTTCCACACTACATCCTTCTTAAATAGAAAACATGCAATAAAATCTGATTTTATGTCAAAAATAGATACAATAAAATTTATCGGGTTCCATTTCCTCCAATTTTAGGGAAAGAAATTTATATTCTTATTTTTATTCATTTGTGAATTATTGATTTTTAATATTAAACGAAACTTCTAATTAGCATTGTATTTCAAATACTTAAATTATAAATAAGCCCTATTTAAATCGCTACTATTTCTGTGTTGAATCTTAAAGACCCCAAATGATTCATAATGTATGGTTTAAAATTAGACAAAAACATTCATTTGAATATTCCCATACTTTAAATGTCTTTAAAACACTTTTAAATAACACTTCGTATTTAAATGCTAAGCAATGCCATCCTGATTAAGCCATGTATAACACGGCGCAAATAACGCGAATCAATTCACCTCACGTACAAAGCAAAAAGGAAAAAAATATGTATAAAAAGTCCTCAGCGATGTTAAATTTTGCAAGAAAGAACTTGAGTATAATTAAGAAGCTCATTATCAGGAGTTTCTATGCTTTCATTATTTTACAGGACCATTAAAGTGTAACAAAACACTATATGACTATTTTACTGAAAATGGCGGTCTGGTTCGCAGAGCCATTCAGAGTCAACTGCAGCTCCATTGTAATTGCTCTTGTAATGGAATTGCAATTTACTTACATGGAAAATGGGAAACTTAATGAATGAAAGAGGATCTCTTTTAACTCACTCTTGAATGGTTCGTGACTCGAGCTTTTGTTCTAGGTCTTTGTGATGAAACTTTAGTTAGTAAAATTCGTAAAAAATATGAGTAAAACGTGCCTTTTTAAAGAAGGCTAATCTGAGATACTTCTTGAAGGAAATGGAAATCTAATTAGTATTATAAGTTATTGCTTAAAATGTTGGTGAGTGAGTTGTTTTCATGTTTAGGTCAGTTAGCGATGAATAATAGAAATGAAAAGATATTTGAGTTTAGTTCATATGAAGATAATATTCACGCACTCGCTTGCACAATTCCTTTTTACAAGGGGACTCTTTCAAGCATCCCACAATTGGAACAAAGGATAACTAACACCCATGCCCGAACCAGACTCAAACCCGGGACTCCCAAATCCTGGGGAAATACAAATTACCACTAGGCCAAGGCACCGGCTATTTTATATATTAAAAATATAAAAATCAAAACAAAATTTTAAAGCATTGAATCTTTGATAGAAATATTTTGAGCAAATTGGAAATCTGAATACATTTATTATAGATTATAATTTTCAATGAATTTAAAGATTTTTTTTCCTTTTTATTTTATTTATTGTTATTACTGCTTTGTAATATTTTCTAATACTTTATATCGCTTAATTTCCCTTTACATTTTTATTTTTATTTTTAATGGGCATTCTTAATTTCTTTTAGCTTTTATTATTTTATTCTGTAAAGTCAGATAATTACTATTGTATTTTACATTGTCATTTTCAGCTCTGATACAAAATGGCAAATGAAGAAATTGAAGTTCTTACCATCTTCGTTTTTTTTTTCGTTGCTTAATTCTCTCCATCTTACTTAATATTCTCTTGTCATCTTATGTCCTGCTTAATATTCTCTTCTACCATTGTTTTGAAAGTATAATTTAAAATTTTTGATATTCAACCAATATGTTAGTTATCAAAAGTGTTTCTTTCTCCTTGACGCAGAGGCCGCGGTGGCGTGGTGGTAAGGTCTCGGCTTGTGAGTCGTAGGGTTTCAGGTTCGAGAACCGATTCCACCGAACCGGGTCTGTTGTACGTTAAATCCGTCATGCCAAACGTCCTCCCGCAGGTGTGGTGTGGAGAGGGGGGTGCCAGCTCAGGTGTCGTCCTCGTAATCTGGACTAGCGGTTAAAAATTACGAGGTCCGTCCAAAATTGGCCCTAGTGTTGCTTTACAACGGGACGTTAATATAACTAAACTAATTAAACTCTCCTTGAAGCAGAAAATATAAATCAAGCGGATGGAAGAGAAGGGTTTATTTAATAAATGTATTTACAAGAAGAAAGTCAACAACATTGAAGATTGTCTGCTGTTCATTCATGGATTTGAAAATCCTCCTCACTTCTGCGCAGGCGTTAGGAGGTGTCAAAAAATAAAAATTAATGGGAGGAAATATAAAATAAGGAGACATTTACATTTAGCAGCAGTGTGAACTCAGATTCCTATTAGCGAAACTTTTGCGCATGCGTTACTTATTATCAGATAAAAACGGATGAATGGAAATTTAAATGGCGGGAAGTGCTTAATTTTAGCAAAAGTGTAAACTCATATTCCCCTTAACACTCAAAACCACCCCTTAGTGCAATACAATAGTCGAAAACTATTAAACAGCGCTCATACGAGGCCAACTATTGTGTGCAATATAAAGCCACGCCTACTTCAGGTAGATCATGTGACCGCAATGGAACAGTAGCAAAGAGTTGTCTTAAAAGGACAACTAGTTGCCATTCTTTCATTACGGTCACATGATCTTTCTTAGGTAGGCGTGCGCACAATATTTGGTCCCGTATAAACGCTGATTAAATCCAGAATTGAGAAGTTTCAAAATATTCTTTCTGTGCAGGGACCGCGCCACCATTTCTTTTTGTGAATGTTCGGGGAATTTTATTTCTCCACATTTTCTTTTACAAATTTTATGCATTCCTAAATCTTTTATTAAAATCATTATGAAATTTTAAAATTTATTTTCGAATTTTCACAACCAGATAGTGCTCTACTTATGAAATTAAAATCTAATTAAAACAAATAGAAGAAGTAAGCATTAAAAGCATTAAAACTAAGAATTGAAAATATTAAAAGATTTTATGGTGATATAGAAATAACAATTCTCTTGAAATTTTAAGAAATATCAAAATAGCGCATTCCAAATTTGCTATCTTAAAACTACAAAGCGAATTTAAATTTAATATAAGTATATAAAAATGTTTGAAGTGAAACGCTTGAAAAATTATTTTTTAAATAGGTAATTTTGGATCATTACTATGAATTAAGAAGCTAAAGTAAATTAAATATTTCTAGTAACTGAAAACTTTCAATGTAATTGCGAAAATTCGCATACATCTTTCCGTATTACTGTCTGTGTAAGCCATTACATAACTATTGTAAAAGAATACAATAACTCCCCAAACATATCCAGGATATTGGTAAATTGAAGTAGAAGATCTATTAATTATTGAGACGCAAATTTTTATTCATGAAATAATGAATATATTATTTCATATGGCTTTTCTATTAAAATAACTCATCATTCTACAGATTTATTTTTAAAACTATTCGTGTACTTTTTAAAATTAAGATTCAAAATATTTTTCATTGCATTGCTTTACTCTGAATTACTGCGAATATAAGGGGATTAAGATGTAAGCTTACATAAAAGTGAAATTGCATTTTTTCAATTTTTTTCAGAATTATAATCCGAAACAAAATAAATAAAATTTGAAGGATCAAGAAGAGAAATCGATTCTATTAAAAATAAAATTAGATAGATAAGCAAAAAGAGCATTTAATTGTGCATTTATTTCGTTATCAACTTAATTAAATAATTTCATAACACAATCCGCTTGAGGATACTGTTCTTGTAATTAGTAAAATATTATAAAACTAAATAAGATAGAAACCACTTCACTATTTTTTCATATGAGACAGCTGCAAATGTAGCAAATAAATAAATAAAATGAACTTGAATTTCAAATGCTTCCAAGAAAGTGATTAGTATTTGTCCCTGTGAGAATTGAAATAAATTGTTTTTAAATTATGCCCAAAGTCTTTAACATTTTAAGTGGTATAAAAGTTTATTATTGCAAAAATGGAAGGAGTTTTAGAAGGATATTAACACTATATTTTATTTTTGTTTAATTATAAAAATCTTTAATCTTTGTTAAAAATGTATTTGAAATCATGATTTTGTCTGCATTTTATTTCTAATAGCTATGAACAAAAAAGTAAACAAAGCTTTTTTACTCCATTTTAATACTGAGAAAGTTTAAGTAGATTGCTGCTGCTTTCTTTTTATAATGAATAATTATAAAAGTCTTTGATACAAGTGAAAGAAAATAATTTTCTGTCTGAAAAATCCATATTATTAATAATTTTTACATCTACATGATATGTGTTCATTTTTCCATAATAACAATCAATATTTTTGAAATATTTATGTGTAATCAAAATTGATATAAATAAATTGAAGACGACTGGAGGAAGAGAAATTGAGGAAACTAAAATGGGGGGGGGTGGCAGAAATTAAGAGTACTTAATTTTCTGTGTGATTTATTTGGATTACTAAACTAATTAAATAATTTAAAAGTTTCACATGTGCTGTTTTCAAATGCGAATAAAAAATTGTATTTTATAACAAAGCTTTTTTTTTCAGTTATAATTTGTCTAAATGGTCTGTTAAATTAATAAATAGCCTTGAACAGATTGTAAGACGGTGCTTGGTAAAGTTTTAATTTTGTAAAATCTATATCAAATAGCAAGAGTAATATCTGCTTTACTATGAATCAATCAGAATTTCACCGTTTCATTGACATGAAGTCTCTGAATCATACTAAATTATCTATCCTCTGCTGACATCATGGATCTTACAAATCCACAATTCAATTCCATTCGGTGTCTAATGCAATCAAATTCAATTCTGTCCAATGTAATTCCTTACAGCCTAGCGGCTACACCATTATGGTATCTATTAGAAACGCATAGAACTCCACGTTTATACTAGCAGGAGGCATTTGATGTGAAACATGTGAATATGTCTTGACTTCATTTCATGAATTCAAATTCTAAATTGCTTTGATAGTTACATAAGGGTGAGAATATGGAAGATGTTGAAATTCTACAATATGTAAATTTTGTTTATTTGCCTTTTATAGGATTCCAGCTATGACAACTATGATGAAAAAGTTCGAGAATTAAACATTCGACTTGTAGAAAATGATTCACAAAAACATAAGTTTATGATTCATGTTTGTAGTATGAAACAAAAAATACAAATGTCCGTTTTTTTGGCAATACAAAAAAAAAATCTGCTTAACCCTTTATTTACTGCTGTACTTAAAAGTACCATTTAAATCCAGTTTATAGCCTCAATAATATAACTATTTTTCTAATTGTATTCAAAAGATCATGGAGAATGTAACGCAGATAGCAAGTAGTTAATATAAACTAAAGTGGAAATTTAAAATATTTTACTATTGATTAAATTAATTAAGATATTTTGATTAAGTAAAAAAAAAATCTTGGATTCTCTTGGATTATTCTTCAAGGAAACATAACTACTGGTGAAAATACAAAGTTTGAAAATAAATAGTAAAATAATCCGGTAAATAAAGTGTTAAGCAGCAAATAGTAAAAATATGAAAATTTCATATACTTTCTCAGATCCTTTTTTTTTGAGATATTTTATATCTTTGTTAAAAGACAAAATGGAAAAAGAAAGAAAGTAAATATTTGATGTAAAATTGTTGGTCTCATAAAGATAAAATTAAAATATTATGACAAAAATCGAGATTCTCATGATTAAATTTCTAATTGATCATGAAGAATTATTCCAATTTGATTAACACTATAAATTTTTATGTGCAATATTTTAATACTCCTTGCATTTTATTCGTAATATACCCTTAAGCCTTTTCAATACCTAATATTTATAATTGCTTTGTGTTTTTCACTCATACTGTACATTATGGGGCTCATTCATCCAGTTTCATTCCAAATATTTTTAATTCGAGTTGTTACCATTTTTTTTTGTTATACTATGTGCGTTCGTATTCTGTCCTTTGCATTTTTCTTTCCAATTGATAGCAGTGTATTTTTTTTTAATAAAGAAAACTTAAATCTATATCAACCCGAAAAGAGGCCACATGAGCTCTTAGAAATGTAACGTAGATATGGTGTGGTGTTAAATGTAAAATATCAAGATTCTAAAATCCAATTTTATTTATTATTGCTAATTATAAATAAATTCCTAAAATGTACTACAAATCCAAATCTGGGAAAAATTTTAAATAACAGGATAGATAAAATAAATTGTTATGAATGCAAAAAACTTTTGGAATGTTTTGTTTATGAAATGAGTATTAAATCAAGAGTGTAATTATATTAACGTCCCGTTTTAAAACAGCACTACAGCTATTTTTGGAAGGACCTCGTAATTCTGAACCACGGTCAGATGACGAAGACGGCACCTGAACTGGCACCCCAGCCTCTGCAAACGGACACATCACACAAGCGGGAGAACGTTTGGCCCCGACGGAATTTACGTGCACCGCTTACATGACGGTTTTTCACCTGAACTCTCCCATTCTGAGGCCGAGACCTTACCATTAGGCTAGTAAACCTAGAACTATATGAAATTGAAACCTGCTTTACTGTTAAATCAAATTATACATTGGAGAATTACCATTTTTTAAAACAATAATCTGTAAATAAACATTTATTTTTATTACCGAGCAAATTATTAATTCTAATTCAAATGACCGTTACTTCAAAACAAATGAAAGAATATGAAAGACTGTTATGTGGTTCATTATTAAATATACAATAATCATAAGCAGTCAAAAATCAAATCTCTAAGGAAAGAGTCTTTAAAGCAGCGATAAAATGCAATCTTGGTTGTAGCATTTGAATCTGAATGAAATACAAAATAATAAATAATCTGAATTTGTTATTCATATCAACATATGACATTCCAAAAAAGTTCTTTACGCTTTTTGTTTCTGAACTATGCATCAAAGTGACAAACATTCGAAGCAAATACATGCCGTGTATTCGTCTTTCGAAGTCGAATTGTAAAAGGTGCATCAGAAAGGATAATATTTTTCACTTTGCACCCCAAAAGTGTAGATATATATATTGCCGTTTGTTCACGTAAAATATTACACCTCAGGTCATGTGAAAAATTTTGCATGGAAATATCTGACAACTGAAATGCAAAACCATTCACTAGAGGAAAACAAAGGGCTGTGATAAGAGGAAATATTCATTCAGTTTGACAATGGCAGAGTCGAATGCCGTACATTGTTTGAAAGCAAGGCATAGTTTTAAGATTTCCTGTCATAAATATGCCTTCCACATTTCTCCGAAATTCTTTTTTAGGCTGACCAATTTTTGTGAATGAAAAATGTTCCACATATTTACATTGGAAAGTTTCTACTGAAATTTAAAGCTAAGTAGTAATATCATGATAAATATAATTTTATTATAAATCACTGAATAAAATTATTGCAAGAAAATGAATAAAAATATTCGATTGCGATATTAAATGTAATTAGTAACTTCGAGCAGTGTTATTTTCTTTTAAACTCAGAAGTTATAGTGAATGAAAATGTTTCAAATATTCATATGGGAATATTAGTACATAAATTTAGCACTAATGGGTTGGATTATTTTAAGTATAATTTTAGAGCATGTGAAACAAAAAAGAAGTTAAAGAGAATAATAAATTATAAAATATTAGATTAAAATATTAAATGGTATTTATATCTTATTAGCAATTATTGGCTATATATATTTTTAGGTTTAGCAATTGTAGGGAAAGAAAGATGCTCTTAATATCCACGTGAAAAAGATTTTACTAAAATTTAAAGAAAATGAGCTGTTTTATTTTAAAAACCGATATATTTTATGCAAATCAGTTATTGGAAAATGAGAGAATGGAAATGTATAAAAAATATAATTAATACATTAAATCGTATTATCATATTATTCCAATTAGGAAGATTTTAAATGTCTTGAATATACATACATGCAAGAAACTTTTAACTAGAATTTAATGCAAATGAACAGTGATATTTAAGTTATAATTATAATATGTGTGAAGGAAATACATCGGTATGAGAATATAAAAATCGAAGGAAGCCATTAAATAAAATATTAGCATTTATTAAGAAATAAATATTCTTTAGCAATATAATGCAAATGATATCATACTTTGTTTATAATTATAATATGCATAAATTAATTATAATTTAATTAGAAGTGTAAAATATAGAAAACTCTAGAATTAATTATTAGAAATGTCAGCTGTTTCAACGAGTGAAAAAATGTTTTTTTTTCTTTTGTTTTTTTTCCTACTGGATTATAATGTCTACACATTATATTGTTTAAATAAGATTATAGAATCTGGAAAAAAATAAATTTGGATGAGAACTTATAATGATGTTGAAAAGAATTAGCTTCCGAAGGAAAATAATGATAGGTGAAATTTATATATTTTTTAGGATACCGATAATTATTTCTCAGCAATATCCTTCAAACATGTTTGGATTATTTTTTTTAGATATTCATATCAAAAATTAAAATATATGTAATTCCATGAATTAAGCGAACACTTATTTATGGAGCATTAAAATAAAAAAATAAATAATATTTATATATGATGTGATTGATAAAAATGGTTTTCTCCATACATATGCTAACGTCTTCCCATATATCATTCTTGATATATGGCCACTATAATAGACATATGCTTATGTCTAGAAAAGCCCTGTGTTCTGTAGAATTATTTTATTCATTTAAAATGAATTAGTTAATAATAGATTAATTTAAGAACTATTATATTTTGCATAGTTCTATAAATATAAATTCAATTGCCGATTTTAAAATGTAATCATATATTATCAAGTTTAATTCACTGTTAAATCAAATATGAAAAAAATAACAATTGTTGATAAAGAATTTAATTATTTGGAATTCTGAATTTTTCAAATACTATGATTATTTTTTATTACTACTGAAATTTTTATTTATATGTGAATATCTTAGAAATAACCATTTTGTTGATTATCCACCAGCTAATATAGTTTCCCTAATTCGAAATAACAGAATAAACTTTTGTCTTAATGAATCATTAAAATTTAACTGACACTTAACCAGCATATTTATAGAAAATCAAATTAAATGAAATTCTCCAGTAATACAATATTTCTAATATCTCCAGAAACATATAGCTAATGAAAGTTAAATGAACAATTCAAATCCACACAGAATAGTCGTATACATTTGATACTTAGCAATAATATTTCTAATTTTTTCATTATCTGCAGAGTGATTAAGAAATAACAGGAAGTGTTCGGAGTCCTGTAGCGTGTTATGTACTGGACGAAATATAACAAAATTTGGTCACCATGCACATTAAAGTATGCTGTTTCGATTTGTCAAGAAAAAAATAGTACAGAAAAACGCCTACAGGGAGAATTTTGGAGCTGCAATTGAAAACTTCATTGTGTAATTTGCAAGTACGGGTACTTTATGGCACGATAACAAAGATAAAAGGAAGTGTTGTGGGAATTCAAGTCTGTCAGCAAGAATTCGCCCGTAGGTGGAGTTGTCACTATGAAAACGTGCCTTTTTAGCCAAGTTGCTTCATCAGCGGGATGAAAATGCCAGTGCTGCTCTTCTTGAAAACCGGCGGTTAAAACAACTACGTAGAGGATTGATTGCCATAACTAACATACGAAGAATGATTAAAATATTTAAAACAACAGGAATTCTTGTATTCAACCAGGCCGAAGACGATTTCTGTTTCTGGGGCTACTTGAAAGGTGTTGTGTATCAAGTACATGCCCCTGACATTCCTACTTTAAAAGATCAAATAACGTTATATATCAGACGAAAAAATGTCGATATGCTACGATCCACAGTCGAAAAACCTCATCTTTCGCATGCAATTATTAGAACATCAGAATGGTGGTCACCTTCAGCCCAATGTGTAAGTTTGCTATAATAAACCCTTTTCAGTGGTATTTGGTGTGCTGTTATTTACTGTTTCTATTGGCAATGATGTATTATTTTTTCAAAAATTATGCGCTTGAAGCGCCAAGATTTCCCCTATCCGCATTTTTGGTACTATATTTTTGACAAACCGCATACTTTAATGTGTATGGTGGCCAAATTTTGTTATATTTTGTCCAGTACATAACACGCTACAAGTCTCCGAAAACCTCCTGTTATTTCTTGATCACCATGTATAATAATTATAAAGAAATTATGCTACGTAAAAATAATTATTATGGATACAATTTCCCATAAAGACCAAGATATAAACTATGTTAACAGTTGAAAAAAATCTAGATTTCTTTTTCAGCGATATTTTAAAGATTTTCAGTTTAAAAAATATGTTTGAGAAACGAAGACAGTGAAATGAAACTTCTGATCTTTTCAAATGAACTAAAATTTAAATTTTCTTTTCAAAAAACAAGGGTGGCGGCCTTTCTGAAACTCTCTTGCATACTCTCTAATAAAAATCTCCCCCACCCCTATAAAATTGTGGAGGATAGAGGGAGGATGATAGAAACCTTAAACATGACAGTAAAAAGCACAACTGCTCAAATTCTTATTTTCATACAAGACAATTATATGCCATACTATATGAAATGAAACAGGTACTTAAGTATTAATTGCTTATCTTTAGCGATAAGGGTTACATAATATCAATCCTTGAGCTAAATCTAGCATTTGTACCGATTTTTGAGTGTCATCTTTGACAATTCTTTTACGAATAACTATTGGTAATGAATGAATAGAATTTCGAATATGTATTTTCTCGCCTTTTTTATGAGCGATTGAAAACAAAATTTCACACATAACTACAATTGTAATTACAAGATCACATGCAAGATTCCGTTTATTAAAGCTATTGCGTTTTTCAGTCATTACGTTTAAATGCATGCGAAAATAAAGCCCCTTAAAAAAATTAGCTGAAAATTTTATGTGAGTTCTACAGTTCAACCTATAGCTAAAACCATGGATCCAATTTCATTTATCAAAATTCTGACTTTTTTTTTAATTATGTCGTTCTCAAGCATGCAAAAATGCACATTAACAGAAAGTTAACCTCTTTACGGACTTAGTTTGAAATATGATATGATTTAATTTATAGGTGCTAAACCTATGTAACACTTTAATCTATTTAGCTTTTTACATTTTAAAACTATTGTTGTCATTTGCACTCGGGCAACTAGACAGATATAATTACTCTCTATGATTTTCATTTAAAATTTTGATGATGATGTCGTGGCTGCGTTACCACGGAAAGGGGGTGCAGTAGCTTCTGAGGGTAAAGACCCCTGAGAACCCGAGGGCAGAAGTCTGCCTTCTAGCTCATATGTACATTCGCTTGCACAACCCCTTTTTACAGGGGGGCACATTCACACACTTCACAGGCAGAACACAGATGAAGAACAACCATGCCCTAACCGCGATTCGAACCCGCGAAGCTCAGATCACGGGGAAGATGCACTACTCCTATGCAAGGATGCCGGCATCGAAAATTTTACAGAAATCTATAAAAATAGTATAGAGGCAATATACTAAATTTCTTACGTTTATCTCAGAGAATATGCTATATTGTTTACAGCCAAATAGAGCGGTAGAGGGACAAACATAGTTCGAAAAATGTGTTTTTAGTACTCAGTGAAATCCGAGTACTAAAAACACATTGTACTCTTGAAGATACGACAAAATCTTGAATCAGAATTTTTTCACGATAACATAATTTTATCTTCGTTTACTTCATGTACAAAAAAGTAAAATAAATAAATAAAGGTATCATTCCGCAAATTCTTTCAGTTCTTCTATTTCTTATTTTCAGGACCATAAATTTTCCGAAAAGAAACAGCATCATTAATAATCAAGCAATAAATCTAATTCAATGAGATTGTTGTGTAGAAATAATTCCGGATTATTGAAACCTCTTTCAGAAATTTCTTTAATTGCTGTTGCTGTTTAGTTGCACATACATCTTATTCAGAAACACTTCTTGTTTCGTGGAGACTATAGAAACTGGAGTTTCTAATGCGTATCAATAAATTATTTCATCCATTAATCCTTACAAGACATCGATACATTTCTTAAGTGAGTCATTTAATCTTCATTTCACGGTCCCTTTCACGGAACAACAAATTTGAAGCATCTGGATGGCGGACACAATTGTCATTTTGAAAAGAAACTATCGAATTGTTTATCAAGCTCAAAACAAATCATTTAGAAAGATTAATGATAAGAATTACAATGTAGAAGAATGATGTTGAAAAAGTTTCATTGGTTGGGTGTCTTTTCAGTTCTTTCACAAAAATTTCTAGGTCATAGCTGTGTCTTAGCAAAAGAAGTCCTACTAATGACACTTCTTACTGAAAATGATGTTTGCTTCCTCAAACGCATAAATCCCATGCCGAAAAGTTATTAAAAATGAGGGATTGGAATTCTCAAATGTTTGTTGAAATTCCACTTCTTATTCTAATGATTTCTTTAAGACAGATGACAATTGCTTCAAGGCTATGCTTTTTATTTTCTCGTAAACAAAGTATACGAAGAGAAAGTATCGTAATGATTAAAAAATAAATCTCGAGAATTTGACGAATCTCCATGTTCCAGAATCTGAAAAACGTATTTTTGGAATGATGCCTGTATATGTTTTTATCTGCAAACATAATTAAATATAATTTGAATTAAACGGATGAAATTCGGTTTGCTTTCTTTACACGCCATTAAAGAATATCTATCAAATTTCGAACGAGATTAATTCACAAGAAATCTGTAAATCTGACCATTCGAATACATATAAAAACCATAACTTCGCAACCTGTAAAGCTAGATTAATAAAATTTGGTAAACATATTTAGCATCTAACATGGACGAATGTATCAAATTTCGAATCACATTCGTCAAGGGATTGAACGCCTTTTAGCTTGTTTGTAAATGCAACTTAATGACTAAAAGAAATGAAATTTGGTAATTGTATGTTAAATTTCGGTCTTAGTAGGTCAAAAAGAATGTACAAATTCCATGCTCGTTTTTTCCTATTATATTACTTAGTACAAAGCACCCCATATGCGGAACTCTAAAAATAAAATTATGAATATTCGTGCCATTCATGTCTCTGCACAATGCCTATCAGTTTATTTAGAGGGGATTACTACCTTATTGGAACTATGCGAAAAGGTTTCGGGGAAGCGACTAACGCTGGTTCTTTCAGTTTTTTAGTTGTAGCTTGGATTCACCTTCGTAAAACAAAGCCGATATTAACACACGCGCGCACACACACATCACAAATATTTCAGTGAATGAAAAACGAAATAAACAATTTAAAGTAAAAGCGCATTTCTAGTTCATTGTATTGTTTGTCTAACAAAAGAATATTTTTTGGCTATAATATAAATTGATAATTCAGTTTTGTGATTATTTTATACTTTCCGCCTTTGGCGACCGGCTGGTTCGCCAATCTTAATGTTCGTTTAAATTTTAATAATTAAATATTTTACGCAATTCCTACTTTAATAGATTCTTCATCAAAATATTTTAAATTTTTATAGTCATATAATTCACTCATGATATTATAAAGGCCTTCAGTCATATTGTAATATGTATCTCTCTAATTTTCTGTTAGCTCCCGTAGAATTTATGCTTTAAATTAAAGTAGAAAGGATTAATATGCAATTAATATAATAATATTTTTTACTGAAACAAAGCATTTTTTTATAATATGATTACTGATAACAGAGTCACTGAGCGTTTAAACTTTATGGGCACTAAAGAATATCTTTCTTAATTTAGGTTATATCTCAAGAATTTGTCAACAAAATTTTCCCAGATTCATCATGAACAGATCGATTAATTAACTATGTTTAATTTTAAATGCATGAAATATTAAGAAAATTAGCAGATATCTTTTGAAATAATCTGCCGAAAAATTTTAACCCTAGCCTCATTACTGTTGGGGGGGGGGAACTGAAGCCTTACTCATTTGGCGGTGGGGAAAATGGAAGATTTTTTAGTTTAGTTAAGTTTAGAAGATAGTTTTTAATTAATAATTAAAATTAGAATTAAAAATTCAAAAAAGGGACCGCAGGTGCACATTCCCGACCTCTAAGGTATACATGTACCAAATTTGGTAGCTATAAGTCAAATGGCCTGGCCTGTAGAGCGCCAACACGCACACTTTAGCTTTATATGAGTATCGATTATAAAAATTAATAAACTGCCATGGAAAAGTGCGATAACACATTTAATTCTGAATAACAATTAATCCAATTTATATCCCAAGAATACATGAATTGTTCCCTGCAGCTTATCAGCATTAATTTAGCACCTAAAATATTGTGTAATTGCGTATTATCTATACCTTTGGCATCTATTTGTGGCTTTGTACCACCTGTATCTAATGATACAATTGATAATACAATCACCTCCATAATAAGATATAGATAGCAATTTTAAATATATAACACTTAATTTCACTTTATGGTCTATTTATCTATGATTTTCTTTCCATGCAGCAGACTAAATTGTGATAGAAGACACATTGCTCCATGTAGATAATCTCTTTTGAACTGATTATCTCTATGGAGGAATACTAATTATCTACATGGAGTCAATCTCTTTAAAGAAAGTTTTGCAAATTGTTATTATTTTAATTATTAAAAGTTCTTAGCTTTTAAATTATTATTTTTGAACTGGATTCTGAAAAGCCAATATCTCTGTGCTGCTCTTATCAGAAATCATGACAGCATACAGATTCACAAAGAAATACTGAATTCCCCCTTAGCGGATTTTTAAAGCTGATCACGTACTTTCAAGTCAAAATATTTTTTCCTTGCCTATAAACATAAATTTTATTGAAAAGTACCCATATTCTCTGATGAAGTCATAATACAGGAAAACTCCGACAGAAATATTTATGCTTCTTGAATATTAATGATTCTGGCTAACGTCACTGGATGATATGTTATTGGGAACTTTGGATGCCTCAAGTTGTGACTCCCTCTCTTAAAGTAGAGCTGTTTCAAGTGTTTTCATTTACAATATATATTTTTCAAAGGTTTTTGAAAGATTATTAAAAATTTGTGCGAAGACGTTTATTATGTTTTTAAGCAACTGAAACGTTGCAAATTAATCAATTCAACTATTTTATATCATCAGTAATAACGAAAACACCACCCGTAAATTATTTTTTTCATTATTCTTGTATAAATTATCTATTAGCTTCACTCATTATTCCGTTTATATCAGTCTTTCTCTCACTCTCTTTTTATACAAATGTTACTGTTAAAGCTCGAAAGCCTTTAATGTGCAGACTACCTTAATTAATTACAGATTACTTAGTTAATCTGCAGATTAATTGATTTGCCCCGTTAAAGTAAGGAATCAAGTGTTTTCTGCATTTTAACTAGGTAATGTGAATATTAACGGCTTCTTTACCGTTAAGGTTCAAAAGTTTGCTTCTCTCATTTCTCACCCCCCCCCCCTACTCCTCCACTGTGGGTTTGGTTTCGCCAGCATCTGGCCTTCGCCGATCGCTTTTATTTTTCTGTAGAAATATCGTTACATAAAACATCAATAAAACTATTCCTTGACACCAAGCAATGTTTGAAAAAATGTTATTTGAAATTTAAATGCACCATAATAAGTGTGCTTATAGCAAAAGCCAAATGCTATGCAATTCAAACTGTCACCAATCTTTAGGCTGCACTAATAAGTAAGCATAAATTTATAATATGTTTCGTAAATTCATTTCTTAAATGTAATAATATGCTAAAATTTTTGATTCTTTGCATGATAATGTTTTAATCGATTGATGATTGATTCTATGAATTAATGTTATTTGCTTGGTTGTATTGTAGTGAAAGCTTATATGCCAGTTAGCAGCTACGATACACGAGCAATTGCTTTTTTATTGTGGTCTTGTTGCTGGGCTACGAACCACAAGGTCCCAGGTTCTATCCTCGCTCAATTCAATTCGCCACATTGGTGACCTCGGAAGATGAACCTTCTACCTTCGTACAGCTGTTGTGGCGCCCTCTACCCGCAACCAAAGTCGTCAGATTCCCTTGATGCAGCAACCCAAAGTCGTCAGACTCTCTTGACGTAGCAACAGCACCCACTTAGCCACACACGCTCGCCATAACGCTTGGCGCTACTCAAATGGGTACAGGCACTTTAAACTCAAGAGCCATATCGTTCGTCTCACCTCCGACTCACTGGAGGGAGAGTCTGTAGTGAAAGCTTATAAGCCAATTAACAGCTACTCTACACGAACAATTGCTTTTGTATTGTCGTCTTGTTACTCGGCTGTGAACCGCAAGGTCCCAGATTCTATTCTCGCTCATATCAATCCGCCACAGTATTAACATTATTCTTTAGATATCGAAAAATAAACAACTAGCATTATGCCAAATTCCTTAATTGAAATAGTATTTTAAACCGTTTGATTCTTTGTATGAAGTTTTGAAATTGATTGATCATTCATTCTGTCAACTAATGTATTGATTGTTCGATTGTATTAATTTGATTCTTTAAATATGAAAATAATAAATAAACAGAATTGAATTTAAGAATACAGAAGCATTGCTGTTGCTGCAACAAAGATATTATTTTCACTTTAACGAATTCCTAGTAGGTAATGTGCAGATTAACGAATGTGTAATAGATAATGTGCAGATTATCTAGGTAATTCGCAGATTACTTAGGTATCTTGAGAAATGAAATAATGTTCCTCATTTTAACAGATCAACGTAGTTAATGTGCAGATTAGCTAGCTAATCTGTTAATCAACTGATTTCTGTAATTTAACGGTTACATATATGTGTGTTATAATACAAGCAAAAACATTTTAATTTGGATGATGCCTCTATGGATCTTTTAAATTAATGTTAGGTTTGTTAAAACATTTTTTATAATAAATCCCATTAATCTATGTAATTAATTACGAAAAAATAATCACGTTTATAATTACCTTGTACAATATTGAAATTGATTCAATAGACAGATTTTGATATTAATGCTATATCTCTTTTATAAGCAAGAAATTGCATTAAATTAAATCTTAGTATTATTCTTTTGAAAAAATGTTAATTGAATTTAATATTATAGAGCTTACAGCTTTTATAAAAGCACATAAAAGATTCAATTACACTGTAACCAAACTAATCCACGCCGAAGATACAACTAATCATCACTCATGCAAAAGCTATCATGCGTAACTTTCCCTAAATTATTTTTTTAAATCATGAAATATTCAAGAGAATAACGTAATTTTTTCATTTGTGCAATTAATAATAAACTGATGTATGGCATTTAAAACCATATAATATATATATGAGTCATGCTTCGAGTAAAAAGGAAGAGCTGATCTAGTTCTTTATTTGTTTAAGCAATTATCTTAATAAACAATCTGCTGTGTGAATAAGTATTTTAACTCCTGTAACTGCTTTTTTATATGGTCTGACTACTTTTTATTACTTGCATTTTCAAATTTTCTTGTGGAATATCGAATTTATTGGACTTTTCAATGTACACCTATAGAATGATTACCTTGATTATAACATTTCTTATATAAGGTATTCTACGAAATTTAAATTGATAAATATTTTAATGAATATGTATTAATTTTATCTTTTATAATATTTTATATTAGAAATGATTTTCTAACAGGTAGCTAATGGTATTATCACATACTAATTACAGTTCCAATTATTTAGGATGATAACTATACCACAGCACAAGTTGAATTTTTAATCTCCTGTTGAAACATGATTTAAAAATCATAAATAACAACCAACCAAGTTTAAATGATTGCTTAAGATAATTCTTTCTCGAAATTGAGTATCAGAATTTTAAGTAAGCAACCATAGAAAGCGAAATATCATAAATCGGTATGCTTCCTAATCTGATGGAATAAGCTGATGTGTATGAAGCTTTGTTCCAATATTATCCACAGTTTAAAAATATGCATGAAATAATTATTTTTAAAAAGTAAGTTGGAATATATCCAAAATATGCTAAGATGAAGTCGATTTAAAATGGCTTAAATATTAATATTAAACATATATTTTATAAAGGCTAAATTAGTATTTTTATAAAAAAATGATATATATCTATAGATATGAATAAGAGGAAATTTATATTATTGATAAATGTAATTCATATTGATTAATCATTACAGTTCTGAAATATCCTTTTTTTAAGTCCAAATTTAAAATCTTGATAGTGCACTCAACGTTAGAAATTATTTTTATAACACTTTAAAATCAATTAATGACGCGCAAATAACGGTCTTTTTATCAAACCCATTGATGGTTTAAAACTTTTAATATATTCCCATTTTTTTAAACGTTCAATTATGAATCAAAAGGAGAAACCATTTTTAATTTAACTCTTCTTCATTTTTCATTGAGAATTGCGGGGAAATACTTCAATAAAAGAGGATACATTTATGACCTCTTAACATATTAAAAAATAAAAGGAAAAGTCGGAGATTCCCTTTCATGCATTATCATTATAATTGATTTCCTTCTGAAGTATTGAAAAAAAAACTCTTTAAAGAATTCCATTGTAATTCCTTTTCACAGTATTAACTTTTGAACAATTGCCATAACGTATGAAACCAAATGAGAAACGCAATCGTTGCCAAAGACACAATAAAAGTGTGGGAAAAAATTACGTCGATATTTCACTATTTAAAACCCACCATTTTTTTCTCTTTCATCGATTTTGAACAGAAGAATTTATATCAGAAAAAAATAAGCAATCGATAACTTGTGTTTTTCAAATGGTATTACCAGGGATGAAGAAATGTAAAAATACGAATTGATTTTTGCTCTTTCTCTGGTACCTCAAATATCTTTTCGGGAAAATAAGGTCGGGAAAGGAATTTAAATTGTTTCAAAGAGGAATTCAAATACTTTGGGAAAATATTTTTTTTTCTGTTCATGAATTTCCAGAAGCATATTCAAAGCTCATTCTTCGAACAAGATTATTTCTAATAAAGAATAACATTTTCCAAATCGAAACAGGTGCATAAAGTGGATTTTTTTTTCTAAATTTGGTGTTTGATATGGAAACTCATCGGAATATTTTATGATTTTAAACATATCGATGTTACGATTTGTAATTCCTCGTTAAATTCCAGGAATCCAAATCGATTCTTAATCGGCTTATAAGAATTCGTATAATGTGTAGCATTGTGATTTTATGTTTTGTTTCTTTTTTTCTGCCTAAAAAAGATTATTTTCTTTCAGAAAATTTTTTCGCCGGTTCTCTATTTTATATACTGGCCTAAATCAGTTTTCAATAATGTAGAATAAACTTTATTTTTTAATGTTTCAAGTTATTAAAAAAATTTCTTAAGAAAATTTGAAAACAGTCATATATAATTTTTTTTTAAATTCTTTGTATTTCAAATAACATTACATAATCAATTTTTAATTAACAATTTATTACTTTAAATATTATAGAAGATTGAAATAAATTATTTTCTGTACGTTTCCAATGAAATTGCTATATTTTAACACATTCATAATTTCATTTCTTAATTTTATCAAATATTGTATCCATGATACTATTGGCACCATTTAAGGTGAATGTGAGAAAAAAATCTCCTATTTCAAGGTTCTTTAATATTAATATTAATAAATTATTAAATGAAGTAAATGAAGAAAAGAAGAAATCATTAAAATAAAATAAAAATGCTGTTTAATGCCTTAGTAGAATTATGCTTTCATTATTTTTTTGTTATTATTCCCTCAAATCTATCTTTGCCTGGGATTTTTTCAAATTTTAAATTCTTTCAAAGGCATTAGAGTTCCATCTTTTTTTATAAATTGTTCTATACTTATTTTATAAATTATATACATTTTATAAATCGTAGAACGTATCTTTCTTCATTAATCTGTATTTATTTGAAAATTATTTCGGTCTTTAACATATTATTTTACTAAATTTGATTTAACACTTTCAGATAATATTTTTTTTTACATCATCTTGAAGCAAATGATTACTAAATATTATAATTTTGCTTTCACTTTTCGAAACATTTTTTTTGAGAAAGGTTTTTACCGTGCAAAGTTACATGGGTGAAGCAAAACTATAGAGTTCGCTCAATATAAATATTAACAAATATCCAATAAGAAGTAGCTGAAAAATAGTTCTGTATGAAAATATACATACAAATATATAATACAATAGTTATACAAAAACAATACAATAAATATACAAAAATTATAATACATTAAATATGCATACGACATGTTTTTCCTTTGTGGATCTGTATTTAATATAAATATATAAATGCCTTCATTATTTAAATTAATTTTTTAAACATGTATATGTATATGGTGCTCAAATGAAAAAGAGACCAGTTCTTGTAGCAATACTCCGCGTAGATGACGTAGATTTTTTTTCAGAAGGCTATGAATGCCAATAGAAACTTGGTTTAATATACATAGTGTCTGTGAGTTGTGTGCTTAGAGAAGAGGGATAGGAAGAAGCGATGTGAAACATATTCTTTAAAACAAGTTTGGAACACAAGAATTGAATATTTTTTCTATAAAAAGAGACTAGTGATAATTCATAAAGATTATGGAAAACTTAACTTTTCTCAAGTGCAGATTTCTGAGAGTACAATAATTTTAATCACGAATATATGAACTCAGAGGCCATCATGAATTGGTCAGGTCAAACGCAGTTAATAATTACTGTAAATAAATAACTAAACCATTGGTAAATTGTACTTTCAGGGTTTGAATTCAATATCATACACATTCTATTGTAAATTATCGTTCCTTTACCACCTTTTTGAGAATAAAAATAAGATTAAATCTTTAAAGCTGAAAACAATCATTCAGTAAAAATAAGGTAATGGTCTGAATTTCCAAATGAAATTTACGTCGTCCTTAGTTAAGAATAATTGGTAGACTTGTAGTTTGTTCTTATCTTTCATTAAGAGGATCACGCTCGAGGAAGAGCCCAACCCATTTCTTGTACAATTCCCTTTAATAGCTATTAGCACAAAAGTTTGCTTTTGAATATCAGTCTCTTAAAAATGTAAGTTGTCATTTGATTTTGAGGGTGTAAGGTGTGTTTTCTTTATCTTTGAAAAAATAATTTGAATGTTCACGTATTTTTTATTCCAATATGTCAATATTTTTAGAAATCAGATGGATAAGGCACACTAAGCCTGATTGGTGGAATCATTGGTGAAATATTTATTGAGTTTGGTTTTCTGCTTCTCTGAATCATAAATCGCACTAACATACATTTTCCACACATACAGCGCCAGCTATCATAGAAATTTAACGTTATGTTCTTTGGAATAAACTCATTAGATCACTGTCTCCTTTTCATTTGAGCATAAGTCAAGTGAAAATTTTTTGTTCAAAGCTAAGAAACATTTTCATAAGATTTTAAACTTATCAAATAAAAAAAAAGAATTCTCCTAGAACTAAGCTCAGCATTTTCAATCTACTTTTTAAGATTGAAATTTCTAATTTAAAACTAATCTGTATTTTTATTTTTTTTACTTATATTTAAAGCATTTTTATGTTGGGTTGTTTGACCAAAAAATGTTTTCTTTCAATTAGCTATCCAAAATGGCATTATGTTTCTGAAAATTAGTTGATAAATATATAAAAATGCAAATAAAACGAGGAGAACAGATGCATTATTACTGAAAAAGAACGAAGTAATACGTTTTTATGATAATCCTCCCTTAATTTAGATGAAGAAATAATCAGTTTTCTGGATATTGTAACTAAGTACAAAAAAAAGCAGCTGGAATTAATTATTTTTTAAACCGTATTAATTTAATCCTCAAAAAATTGAATTATAGGAAGATGGTAATTTTTTTCTTTACATACAAAAAAATTAGTTAAATCATATGTTCGTATTTATGGTTGCTAATAAATATTTTTAATTCTTTGAAATGTTTTTAAACCCTTTGCTTCATTAAAAAGGCTTCAAAAATAAATAAGTTTAACTAAAGTCTTTAACAATTTTAAACCAAAAAAAGAAAAGAGTGAAAAGCAACTTATTCTTAAAGTGCAAATTTTGAAAATATTTACTTTTGAAGAATCTTTAAAATCTAAAACAATTGTATTCGTATGTCCAAAATTTATAAATTATATTAATGAAATAATTAAAATATATTAATTATATCTCAAATGAAACATATTGACATACAAGAATTGTTCATATATACAAGACATACAAGAATTGTTCAAATGAAAAGGTACGAAACGTCGTAACAACGTAACCGTTAACATATTTGCCTATGCATCTATGGGAGAACGTAGCAAGACATCTAGGGATGCGATTGGAGTCTCCGGTGTAAAGCGGAGAATGCGTGGGCGACCGCACGCGCAGGAGAGAACAAGGCTCATATAAAGAGCGCCGTCTAATTGTCTAATAATGTTGAATTCCTCAAGCACAGAAAAACCATTAAGTCCAAAGTATATCGTGAGACACTTCGAAGACTATGCAGGTTCATCAAAAACAAAGGATCGGGGCTACTCACAGAAGGTTTGGTTCCGCTCCATGATAATGCGCGTCTACGCGTCTCCAGGGTCAGATATGCGGAACTGGCCAAATTCAATTGGGAGAAGTTCGCCCAATTTTATGCTACAGCACGACCATATACCCTATAGCCCGGACATGTCACCCTGTGATTTTCATGTATTTGGTTCCCTGAAAAAACATCTGAAAGGGAAGCGCTTCAACTCGAACGATGAACTCAAGGACACTGTGAAGGACTGGGTCTCATCAAGGCCACATGAATTCTGGTAACAAAGAATCTTTCGGCTCGTTAATCAATGGGATCTTTGTGATCAGGCTTATGTGCATACTTTGAATAAAGTCTTCATTCATACCCACAGTGTCGTATCGTACCTTTTCATCTGACCCCCCCCCCTTGTATTTAAATTTAGGAGTTCTTTAAAAATGAAATCCATTTGAAAAACAAAAATTACCAATAATTTTTTTGTTGATAAGGATGCATAATATGCCTTTTAAAACCACCATATGCTCCATAATTTAAAAAAAAATCATTTGCTTATAATTAGGCATAAAAGTATGAACGCAGTTCATGAATGCACTATCTCACTCGATAGATTCGTTTTTTCATCGAGCAAAGGACGTTTGTTCAATACAAAATATATTTTATTTCTAATTTACTTTCAAATATCTTTTTATCGAATTTATGATTGCAAAGAAATTTATTAGTATGTTATCGAAGTTTTTTGTATTCGAAAGATTAAAGATTTAAAATAGAAAATCCTAGTTGTGCATTGGACTATGCTAGTTAAATATGCTGCTGCGTCTGTCTCGTCCTTTGACAGACGTTTACTAAGAAGATAACCACAGCGAAAGGTTTTCATGTCTGCTAACCAACATTTGAAATTCAAAGACCGTGACAAGTATTATTAACTATGTGATTTCAAAAGGGGAAGTCAATCTAATAAATCCGTTTTAAACTGGTTTTGGAACGAAATTTAACTAGTTAAATTCCTTACATGTGCTGACTTGTTTAGAAGATGTAATTTAGAAAAAAAGGACTTTTCTTTCTTTAAATCTTTATTATAGATTATGCCTTTGATAGTTTTCTTCGATCAATTATTAAATCAAAACCGTCATCCAGATATGATATATATATACACATTAGCTGTTGCATTCATCTGTATGTTTCCAGTACAAAATTTAATACACATCATTTAGTACACATCTCCTATTGTATTATATCATTTATTGTATGTTTCCTGTAGTATGTTAACAATTCTGTTTTACTTTATGTTTGTATTAGTGTTTTTTTTCTTGTTTTACCCATTTTCCTTTGCATTTTTGCCGGAGTTCTTTATATTTGAAATTTCTTCAGCTATAAATTATGTACTGACTTACCTTTGCAAGCTTTGTAGCATACTTGTTGGCATCCAAGGAGTTTATACCTCTAGACTAGGAAAAAAAATACTTTAAATATTGATTTTTTCGGAATGCAATTACACCTATGTATTTTTAATAAACTTAAAATGCATATATTAATTAAAATCCTTCTTTCTAGGGAATTTATCTTTTTTAAATTCTTTTTTCAGCTGTTTTGTATTCATTTCCACGTATTCAAACATTAATTCAGAATAACTAACTCTTTTCCCCACTCACTTCTGATTCTAGATTTAAATCATTTTTGTTCCACCTTATTCTTAAATGAATCTCGACATTCTTCGTTAGATATCATAATTAAAACACAATTACACCTCCTTTCAGCAGATCTCAGAAATGTAATTATGTCGACCAAGTCGAGAAGCTTTCGTTTTCTTGGCGGAACACAGCACTTTACTGAGGAATATGTATAACATGTGATAGTTGTATTAATTAATGCCTCAAACGTTAGAGATTGTGCATTGTTCGCCAAATGGGAGAAACACCAAATGCAAGGGAAAAGTCACCAAAATCGCTCCATCGCGTGCACCTGCTAGCCGAAGTTAATTGACCTTCCTCATTCCCAAGTGGTGTGGGAGAAAATTAACCTCCTTTTCCAACAGTTGTCACATGCGAATATGTTTGTAAGCTGTCATAAAGCAAATGAGAAACTGGGAACTTGCTATTGTGGTTTACGTGCAATGGGAACTGATGCAGGAAATGCAATATTTTTCGTATTGTTTAAATGAGAACCTCTGAAATAAAAACAAGCGTTGTCTGCTGGAAAAATCGCACATCACTCTTGTAGACTGTTTTTATTTGAAAAGACTTGTTTACTGTAAGTTTATTTTTCTATTCTTTTAAAAAAAATAGTTTATGGTGTTGATATTTCTTTTTCTGTGTTAGCTATTCTGATCATGTAGAAAATTTGTCATTCTTATCTAGAAACGACATTTTGGATTTAGGAATTTTGGGATTTAAATTCTTTATTTATGATGTTTTCTTTAATTTCCCAAATGTGAGAATGATTAAATACTTGAATTACATATTTTATGACAATTTCATATGTAAAAGGTTTAACATTACATTTTTTTATGGAATTTTATTAAAAATAGTTCGGTAAAATTGATTGAATAAATATGATTATTTTAGATAATAAAAAGTTAATTTGGTTTGCTAATTAAATATTCATAAATCAAAAAACTTGTGAAAGTTAATATGAGGCATCTAGATTTTAGGCTTGTCTAAAATTTATCGAGAATTTTTAACAATCTACATAATTGTATACAAAAAAATGATGAATTTATTGGTAAAGATACTTACTATCTATGGCAGTATTAAGAGCTTAATCAAATATAATTGAAAGACATTTTAGCCAAATCAGCAGGATATCTAAAATGATTCATAACAGTTTGTTTGGGGGTAGGACGGTTATTAGAGATAGTTAAGTGAATAATAAAGAGAAATATATCTTTTATATTGAGAATTAAATATTACATAAAATGTGTGCTCCTTTTTCCTTAAAAATAAAGAATTAAGATATTCTTAAAATTGTGTAAATTCAATTCGTGTATCAGGAACACTTCTTTCATCATTTTTGACGTAGCAATATTCATTTTCGACATTACACCTCATTTTCTTTATACCAGAAACAGAAAATAATCGTCATCATTTTACTATATCATTCTACGTAACCATTTTACAAACTTTTTTCAATATACAAGATGTTTATAAAAAATATACCAACTTTTTAGGACTATTTAAAATAAGCACAAAACATAGTACAACTTTTTTTTCATAGGAAATCAAAAGTAACAGTTGAAATTTTGAATTCAACGCAGTTACAAATGTGTAATATGAAATACAAACGATATCGAAGATATACAATAATTCATCTCAATCTTCCTTCACCATGTTTAGTGTAGCACTTTGAGAAGCTACTTTTAAATGTACCTTAAGTTTTTAAACGTCAATTGGTAACGGTGGAATAAACATCTGTTGTTTGATGTAGTTCCAAAAAACAAATCAACTATCGCCATTTGCTCATATCTGCACCCTTTCAAAATTCACCACAGATATGCAGTAAAAGCACCTCGATTGGCTTTTATTTCCTGAGTGATAAACAATAATTACTTATAGCTGCAATATATTTAAACTTCCAACTCTTATTTTTAATTTTCAGTAAAAACTACAGAATTATACATTTTTTTTAATTTTCTTTAATAATACAATAATGCTTTAATGTGCAACTCCTTATTAACGAACGTTCTATTCTTTTAATAAAAATCTATTTTTTTAAAATTTTAGCTCAACCTAATTCACAAAGTTTATTTCATTTGAATCATGAATGTAATGAAACAAGATTATTTCTTCGAATACTAAATATTAAATCTGCTTAATATAAACTGAAAATAGATGCTATACATTGATTATCTTTTATTTTCTATCTGATAGTTACATCGGAAGAATCATTTTTGCATTAAAATATGTATCATTTTATCCGCTTTAAATAATATTTCCATAATTTGATAAAAAGGCTTAACCTTGAGTAAAGAGAAAAAATATTTTGAACAATATTTCATCTAAATATCCAGACAATCTCTCATAGAAAATAGGATTTAGATAATATTTTGTAAGTTCCGGTAAGAAGTACATATAAATTTTTTATACTTATTATTTATGCTTTTGCATTCTTACTAAAGTAAGTTATTATTTTAACATACAATCTTTATGAACTTTTATACGATGTAATCCTTAAAATCTTTGAAAATTGCAAATAAAAAATTATGAATCGATTATGTATTAATATTTTTGAAATTCTTATAAATAATAATTGATACTTTTACTACCACAATAATTCTGTATGTAAATTAATTTCCAAAATTGGATGTGCCTTTAAGGATTGAGGGAGAGGGGGATTCCGCTCACATAACACAATTTCGTAATAGTAAATTTAATGATTATTTATCATTGATTTCAATATTCATTAAATGTAACCATGAAGTGTGACATTTGAACAGTTATTTTTCTATTACTAATTTAATTTTTCAAAGTAGAAAGAATGAATTACTGAAAAATATAGTTGCGCCGTATTACCCCTATGACGGCTAATTCCGCGGGTGAAGTTTTGAGCTGAAATTCTGTAAATTGAGAACAAAAATACTTATCTTATGAATTTAATAAATGTAAATGTAAATATTAATCCAATTTTATCGTATATTTCACTTTAATATAAATTAGTAAAATAACAGATATCATTAAACGTATAAAAGATAAAATTTATTTTCATACAGCTTTCTCATTCTCTACAATTTTTAAGAGTTCCATCGGATCAAAGTGAGTAACTTACTCATTACAAATTTTCTAAGCTAGAATTCCGGCAACATTGAAAGCATAAACCTCTGTGGCGTTTATTTTTTCACAGTTTCGCAATATTCTAAGAAGAAGGAACTGTTTCATCATTTGTCCAGAAACTTGCATATACATTTGCCTCATTGTAGCTTCGTTTTTTTTTTAATTATTATTATTATTTATTTACTTGTACTTTTTAAACATCGCTTATAAATTTTGAAAGTACTTATGGATTTCCTTCATGTTTTAATCAGCAAAACATGGTTTATGATTATCGGTTCTGACATCTTTTAATATCCGATCCATTATGGAAATTTCATCTAAAATTGGTCGCGTATATTTCGAGACATATATAAAATTTACAAAATACCATTTAGGTAATATTTTTGTACAGAATAATTTCCATACTGAGGGGAATTACCTCATTTAAAATTTATTCATTCAACAGACACAATTTCAGTTAAAAATTGATAAAAATGACTCTAAAAAGGTCTATTCTAATGAAAGTTGTCAAGCCTGATGACATCTGCAGATGCAAGTTCTTTTTATTGTTTTGAAAAAGAGATTTGCCTTAAAATACGGAGCTTTATTCTAATACATTTTTCCTTCCACTATGTATTCTAAATGATCCAAATTCATTTCCAGCGCTTTTTATTGTCGAAAATCACACACTATGCGAAATTACCCCACTTTCCACGATTTCTCCTTTGGAATACGTATAACACGTAACCTGCAACCGACATATGAAATTAATATAGCCTTAAAACCAAATCAGAAACATGACAAGAAGCGTATTAATATTTGATTGTGTCGCCAATTGTGGGACAGAAATGTTTATAGGACGTGTTTATAAAAACCCAATTGTATCAAAATAAAATTTAATAATTTTAAAATTTCTTTTTCATTCGAATTTGAACGAAGAAACATAAGAGTGAAAAGAAATGTCTGTTAAAAACTTTAAATATCCCATGTATAAATTTGCTGTCAGACACTTAAGGCAATAGTGTCCTTTACTGATCAATTGTGTTGAAATCTTAATTGGTCAGCCTAGACTATTTTTAATCCATCATCCGATATAACTTTTATATCTAATAATACTCCTTTTATCTTCCATTGTTCGACTGCGATTATTAATACTTGGTATCGTTAAAGTACTGTCAAATGCTTTTTTTTTAATGTTTACGGTGCAGCTTTGCATCACATGTCTATTTAGTAAATAGGGTGTAAATCATTGAAATTATTATAAACTAGCCGCCTTTGGCGACCAGCCGGTTCGCCAGTATTACCGCTCACTACAATTTTCAATTAAATAATTTAAGTAACTGGTCTCTTAATAGATTCTCATTTTAATCTTCAAATTTTGATAGTCATACCAAACTTATACTGTTGTTTAGATCGTTTCTTTTAATTTACTATATATATTTTACTAATTTGTTTTCATTTCCGGTAAAACTTCAACTTTAATTTAAAGTGGAATTGAGGAAATTGCAATTAATATAAAGATATTTTTTAATAACACCAAGCGTTTTATTTTATTTATCATCTTTATTGTTATTTATTTATTATTATTATTATTACTGAATATGAGTATTGCAAACAGAATCGCTCGGTATTTAAGTCTTATGTAAACTACAAAATATTTTTCATAATTTATGTAATATCTAAAACAATAATTTAACAACAATTTCTCAGATTCAGCATAAAATTCAGTTTTTTGTTTTGCTTTCAAAAGGATTGAAATGAAATCAATAATAATATTTTGTTCCGGCCTATAAAAATATTTCAAAAATTATGAAGTCTAAATTTAATGCAGTAAGGTATCATATTCTGAGAAATATTCTGGACACACCAAATTTTAAATAAACGAATGAATGTTTCTGTTTTTCACGATCAACTAAGACTTATTTATGAAGTTTTGGATGTTAAAAATTTAGAAAAACTCAACATTTTCATAAACTTCGTCCAATTAATCTTGAGAAACCTGCGCGCTGATTGGCGTATTTTCTTTGAAACGAACGACGGAAAATCTAAAATTATCCTTTTTTTATTGAATAGTGATATTCAAATTTTCATAAATCAGTCAGTTTAAGTGATTGATTTAGTTGATTGGAAATTAACTCTTTTTATTGAAAATATTAGTGTTTCAAGAATATTTTGTTATTCGTAATTTCGACAGTAGAAGCTTAATGTAAAATCAAAAATTCGTCATTTATTAGAGCATTTATCGAATCAAGTTACATAAATTATAATCATTTTCTATTTAGACAATTTTAGCTGATCTGTGTCTTGCTAAAGGTTTACAAATTAGATGTGTGTCCCTGATTTGAATGGATATCCTGTTCATATTAAACAAAACTTGACTTAAAATAAAACTGATTTATTGGATTAATAATATAGAGAGTGTAAAAGATCATAAAATAATTTTTCTTTAATTTATTTTTTAAAAAAAATTATATTTCATATATGTTTTCTTTAATACAGAGACGTGCCGAAAATTATATTTTTTCAAATTTTATTTTCAAAAAGATTTAATTTATTTTTAGTTGGAGCTTTAATCAATGTGATGGCAACACTTTAAATAAAGCTAATTTTTTCCCATGAATAGGAAACTTGCTCGAGCAGCTTAAATTTTATTTTTTTTGTACGAAAAAAAAATGTTGAAAAATATATTTGAAATATTTATTTAAAAATTCATTAAAAATAGAAATTTAATTTTAAGATTAAAACATTGGTATCATTTAAAAGATAAATTTTTGATCTTTAACTTCACGTCAAAATCTTTTTTGTGCGGAAATATTTTCACAAGTTATAGCAGAAAAACGCCGAAATTTCGCTTAATTTTTAAATAAATAAAATTATAATTAAAAATTCGAAAAAATAACCCCAAGGTGCCCATTCCCGGCCTCCGAGGTATACACGTGCCAAATTTGGTAGCTGTAGGTTGAATGGTCTGGCCTGTAGAGCGCCAATACACACACACTCACACATTGAGCTTTATTATAAGTACTACATAGAACAAACACATCAAAAATAAACATAACATTTCAATAGTTGCCAAAAACAAAAGAGAGAAAAATGCAATTAATAAGCAGACGATATTTAGAAAAGTACAGATTTTTACTGGAAAATGAAATTATCTGAAATTAACCACAGAGCAGACGATATTTACAAAAGTAAAAATATTCAAACCTGAAAAGGAAAATATATGAGTTATTCCATCAATAAATGCCATAAGTTTGCTTATATCTTCATTATTTTATGAGTCATTAAACATCAAAATGGGTCCGGGACTAAATAACCACCCTGTATAGAAAGTGTAAAAGATCCTAAAATAATTTTTCTTGAATTTATTTTTTAGAAAAAATAATATTTCATATTTGTTTCATTTCCTACAGACACGAGCTGAAAATTATATTTTTGCAGATTTCATTTCCAAAAAGATTTAATTTATTTTTAATTGGAGCTTTAATCAATGTGATGGAAACACTTCGAAAAAAGTTGATTTTTTCCCAAGAAAGTGAAACGTGCTTAATCTTAATTTTTATTTTTTACGAAAAAAATTATTGAAAAACATAGTTAAAATATTTATTTAAAAATTCATTAAAAATAGAATTTTAATTTTAAGATTAAAACATTAGTATCATTTAAAAGAATAATTTTTGATCTTTAACTTCATGTAAAAATCTTTTTTGTGCGGTAATATTTTCGGAAGTTATAGCAGAAAAACGCCGAAATTTCGCTTAATTTTTAAATAAATAAAATTCTATTTAAAAATTCGAAAAAATAACCCCAAGGTGCCCATTCCCGGCCTCCAAGATATACACGTGCCAAATTTGGTAGCTGTAAGTTGAATGATCTGGCCTGTAGAGCGCCAACACACACACTCACACACACACACACACACACACACGCATTGAGCTTTATTATAAGTATAGATTAATACACAGCAATGTGCTATATTAATATAAAATTTAAAATAATTTAATTATAATAATAATAATTTTTATATATTAACTATTTTTTTTGTTTTGTTTTAAGTAATGCTTATGTGTATGATGCTTGAAAATTCTTTCAAACACGTTTAGAGAAAAAGTCATTAAAATAAGAATGAAATTACTAAAACTAGAGTAGAATTTATTTCGAAGGAAACGGAGTTAAAAATATTTCAGATATGAATAATAATGCAACTTTGTTTCATGCAAATATTTTCACATCGAAAATAGATTTTAGTACAAAACGTATCATATCAATATTTATTATAATCTGTAAATTTGAATAAGAAATTTCACATAGAAGAAGAAAGCTTTTGTGTTATGACATTTAATTAAATTATCACAGCGAAAAAGTAAATTTTAATAAAATATTTTATTCACATGACATTTCTTCTTAATGACGAAAATAATTCTTATTCATGCAAATTCTTTTATTCAAGTGTTGTTGATGAAAGCGATTCAGGATGAATAACTCGAAATAATTTTTATACAGTTCTTGAGAAAATTTTCTACAGTTAAATAGAGGGGAAGCAATTTCTTGCTCGAGATAGTACCCGTGTATATTATAATTAATTCATTTTTTTTCTTACTTTCGGCTTAAAATTTATTATGAGATCATATTCCTTCTGGAGTCTACATTTCTCTGATGTCTGAAGAGTTTGCATATTTTCTAATTATTTTAATTTTATATTCAATTATTGTCAGAAATATATATTTTCATATTTATATCAAGCATTATCAAAGGGGGTTTGAAACTTTTTAACCAAATTCTAATTTTGTCATCTTGTCCGCTATGTTAATATATGTTAGAAGAAAATATGGTTCTTTTAAGTTTCCGAGGGTCGTTGGCGAGAGTTAAATTATTTTCGTTAAATGAATTATAAGACGACAATTTATCAAATATTTTCTGAACTATCTTACTATCTATCTATCTATCTATCTATCTATCTATCTATCTATATATATATATATATATATATATATATGGATGCTTTTTGTAATGGTTATCTTGTTCCATTTGTTTATATTTCTAACATGTAAAGTAACGAAAGACAGTTTAACGCAATCCTTATACAAATTTGTTGCTGAAGATTGACGAATATTTACTTTTTAGACTACTTTGAGGAAAAACTCAAATTGTAAGACTGTGATTCTCCGCCTGCTTGTCTGTGAATACAATAACACTAAAATATTGAACAAGCGGATGAATAAAATTTTGGAATCTATTCATTAAACAAATATTCTAATTTTTTAATTCTTTTCTATATATGGCAAAACGTTTATATAGATTTCTACCCCATTTTCCAGATAATTTTAATTAGTTATTAAAGATTCTCGCAAATCGCGTGAGAACTAGATAAAAGAACTTATATATATGTAATGATATAGTAACTTTAGTAACCCATAGTAACTTTATTCTAAAATATTCTTTTATTTCGTGATCCAATTCCACTGTCTCTACTTAATTAATTCAAGAGAAGCTTTGTTAAATTGCTGACTCAGCTAAAAGTCGAACTTTCCCACACTCTGCGTGAAGAGGCAAAATACCGCTGATGAGGCAAATTCTTTTAAAAAATATCCCTGTGTTTCCCCTGCCTTCTCCACGTGTGTAACGAAAATCCCTATCGAAACCTAGTAATATATTAGAGCTATGAAGAAATGTTTTCCCTATCAAAATCATAGTTTATATAAGACCAGGGATAAAATGTCCAAGAGCTTTCTCCTCATTCCTGTTCTGCTTGCTCATCGCTTGTACATATGCCTGCTTCTTAAAAATGAAATAAAACGACGTCGCGAAATAGCAAGTCTCTTCACTGTCTCCAAACTGCATTTTGCTTCACATAAAATAATGTTACATATATATATATATATAT
>JAPMOR010070632.1:1675988-1701353 GCA_026543865.1 Argiope aurantia
TATCTTTTCCTCGCAAAGACATCTAGAATGTGAGAATGTGTAATTTTTTAAAGATAACTTTCTGTTAATTTTTTTTCTATTACGAGTGGAAAAGTGTTCATAAAATATGATTTGGAATGTCGTTTTTCTCAAAAATGGTGAATTTATATTATTGTAGAGACTTTTATGATCCACATGCAAACAAAGTCAAATATTACCAAATCAAAATATGATATTTTAATAAATGAATAACTAAATTTCCAATTTAACAGTACTATTTGTGCCACAGTATTAGCTCATATATCTTCACGTTGAAAACTGAATTCCTTCCAAAATATTCCACATCAGCATTTACTGGCGTTCCTCTCATGCAACCAAGTTACCTCCCACAAAAGTAAAAATACTGTTCCTTTCTGACATTTAATTAAAATGCCAGAACATATAATAAATTTTAAAGAAATAATCCGTTCACAACATCTTTCTTCTCAACGATGAAAGTACTTTTTATTCGTCCAGCTTCTTTTATTCATAGGATGTTCATGAATTCAAGTCACCACAAAGAATTTGAAATTAATTTGAGCTATTTTTTATTTGCTTTCTCAAGAGAATTTCTATCGTTTATGGGAAACTTAATAAGTACGTTTTTCTTATTCTAGCTTTCATTCATTTTCTTCACAATAAGTCAGTTCTTTTCATCATCTTTTCATACTGAGCATTTGCAAGTTATTTTTGTGTGGAGTTTGTGACTTACACATACTAAAATTTTATATAATTCCCATTAATTAATAAATGGTATTCTCATTTTTTTCTAATTTATTCTGTAAATGATTCGTACCAGAATTAATGAGAATAGTTACGTAAAAATAGGCTTGTTAAGCTATTATTATGCTCTTTGATTTTTGATATACCGTAATAAATAGATACTATTATTCTGCTTTTTGATTTTTGATATACCGTAATAAATAGGTAGATTTTATATAACAATGTTTATGGCATAAACTTTAAAAAGAAAATTTAATCTTTCGTCTAGTATCTAAATGATTTAACAATCTATTTTTCTACGGAAAAAGTGAATGAAAAGAGCAAGTTATTGCTAAGATAAGTTTGAAAATTCTTTATGTTGCGGACAAATGTATGGTGCTGGCTTAACTGATGCTATTGTTACAAAAAAAAACGATTATTCAATACAGAGAACAAATTCAATCCTGAAGATCACAAATTAGTATCAACCTTCTAACAATAGCAAAACTGGTAAAAATAACACCAGTTAAGCTGGCTTAACTATTGTTATTGTTACAAAAATAAATGCAATTATTCCGTACAGAAAACAAAATTAGTCCTAAAGATCACAAATTAAATTCCGTGCAGAGGTCAGAGCAAATTTTTTTCTCCGTCGTATGTCTCTGGTTGAATCACTAAATGATCTATTCGATCTGATATTCACTGTAGCAATTGAATTCCAGTATGATTTTTACATGTTTCAAGTTCAAAAGCAATTTTCCCAGGGTTCCTGCTGAAATTTAAAAACAATAAATAAATTCCAAAATATTGTTTGTCAATGGATTCTAAAACCGTCCGTGCTTATGCACATGCTTTCGGATGGGTTTAATTCGTCATAATAGGGCTAAAAGTTAAGATAAAAGGAAGGGATGTTTACATTTAAAATTAAAGTAATATGATATAAAATAAAACAATACGATCAGAAATGGCACGATACTCGTATACGCGTGAAAAATTCGTAAAGTGAAAGGACAAAGTATCTAATAGGGTGGAAATCAAGGTCAAAGAATAATGACGAATTCCGGACTCATTATTCCGAGTCTCACACCATAGTGAGATAGAATCGTCGAAAAGTAATCGACTCAGGATAATGAAACAAATATTATTCCCATATTTTTAATCATAAACAACTAATAAACAATGTATTTTGTATTTATGATTTATTAGTATTACTAGACGCCTTTGGTGACCAGCCGGTTCGCCAATCTTAATGTTCGTTTAAATTTTAATAATTAAATATTTTACGCAATTCCAACTTTAATAGATTCTTCATTAAAATATATTAAAACTTCAAATTTTGATAATCATATAATTCACTCATAATATTATAAAGGTCTTCAATCATAAGGGAATATGTATCACTCTAATTTTCTGTTACCTCTCGTAGAATTTATGCTTTAAATTAAAGTGGAAAGAATGAATCTGCTATTAATATAATAATATTTTTTATTGAAACAAAGCATTTTTTTTATAATATGATTACTGATAACAGAGTTACTGAGCGTTTAAACTTTATGGGCACTAAAGAATATCTTTCTTAATTTATGTAATATCTCAAGAATTTGTCAACAAAAGTTTCTCAGATTCATCATGAACAGATCGATTAATTAACAATGTTTAATTTTAAATGCATCAAACACTAAGAAAATAAAATGAATCGTTTAAAATAATCGGTCGAAAACAGGTTTAAAAAAACTACTTAAAAAACTATGTACTTAAAACTATAAGCATATACAAAAAAATATATAACTAACATAAATACAATTTAATTACAAAAGCGTGCAACTAACCTAAAAATAATTTAAATCATTGAAAATAGGTTTAAAAAAAAACTACTTAAAAAACGATGTACTTTAAAGTATAAGCATATACAAAAAGTATATAACTAACATAAATACAATTTAATTACAAAAGCATGCAACTAACATAAAAATAATTTAAATGATCCGTTGATAATGGTTGTCATGTCAACAATCAGAACACAATGCGCATGCTTGAATTTTTCTACGCCATTTGGGGTACCGCTATGCAGATTAGAAATTTTTAATTTCCTTTATTCTGTTTTATTTTAATTCAAAAGTGCTTCAGAAGGAATCTGAAAGATGGATTAATTAACAATGTTTAATTTTAAATGCATAAAACATTAAAAAAATAAACAGAATCGTTTGAAAGAATCGGCCGAAAAATGTTAACCCTAGCCTCATTACTGTTGGGGGAAAAAACTGACGACTTACTCATTTGGCGGTGGGGAAAATGGAAGATTTTTTGGCGGGAAAGTTAGTTTTTAATTAATAATTAAAATTCTATTTAAAAATTCAAAAAAAGGAACCCCAGGTGCACATTCCCGACCTCAAAGGTATACATGTATCAAATTTGGTAGCTGTAGGTCAAATGACCTGGCCTGTAGAGCGCCAACACACACACACACACATTGAGCTTTATTTATAAGTATAGATTATTTACTGAGCTCATGGAAATTTATAAACAATATTCTTTATGATGATTGTACAAAAATCTTAAAACAGTAATTAAATATTTAAAAGAAAATTGTATTTTTTTATTATTTTGAAGTAACTGTCATTTAAAATTCATTTAATTTTGACAATTATATGTCTGGCTTTAACAGTAGTTCTCTAAAATTTATATTGATCGCCGAATGAATATATTTCCTATAATTTGAGAAAAAAAAATACTTGTTCCTAAATCGCAATCTTCCAGTTATATCTAATTTCTTCAATATGTCAAATAGCGTAAGTCTTTTTTCATTATAAGGAGATTTTATTTATTTAATTCGCATTCTTTGGAAAGTTTCAGCTCCCAAAACAAACAAGAAAACCACGGCATCCATTCCAACTTCGAAACCGCTTGATCTTATTTAGTTTGAAGAAACAGATAATCTAATAAAAGTCTTTGCAATAAATCACTTTCGATTTTTGATCCACCTCAGTTTTAGTAGATTTTAGCGTCAAAATAAATAAGTAATGGTGCAAAATAAAAGTCTGGTAGTTTGGCACGTGATGGCTGAAAAAAAATAATGCCATTTTGTTTCACAACTTCCGTGATCCTTTAAAAAAGTAATTATTTTTTCCAGCTGTCTTGATTTCTAGCAACTAAACATTTTTTCCAACTTTTTATCCAGGGTTTTTTTATTTTCTGCTTCTTTATTGAGCTATTTTTCCTTTTCGGGAGGTATTTAAAATGGAGACTCTGATAAATAAATTTGATCATGGAAGCGAAAAAATTGTTTCATGCTTAAGCTCTTCAAAAATGAATATTTATGCTTTGAAAATTATTGTCAATGGCAATACAGAAAACAGTTTAAAATTGTTTTTCTCATTTATCAGTAACAAATATAACGGGAATGCTAAAAACCATAAACAATAATCTTGAATAAAATATTTGACCAAAATATTGGTTATAATTACATGTCAGGCTGCATTAAAATTAAAACTAGAAACCTGATAACTTTTAATTATTTATTTGGAAGAAATGCATCCTAAAATATAACGGTAATTGTTTTTGAAACTTAGGAATTTTACATTATATCCTATCAAGGTATGGAATGTGTTAAAACAAAATAACCGAATTTTTTGGACTCATTCAAATTTCTTATTCGGATAACTTTAATAGTATTAGAAAAATCAATAGATAGCTCATTTATAAATGTTTCCGAAGAATAATGTTAAATTTTGCGATTTTTATTGTTAACATAAATGGTCATAATTGAAATTTTTTTAAAATATTTATTCTGAAAGAACAGCGCTTGAGATTTTTTTTATGTTCACACTTTCAAAAATGCTTCTTTTTTTAAAAAAATTACTTATAAAAATATTGCATTCAATTTTATATTATCAGATTATATAAATATATTTTCTTTTTTCTCAATCATTCTTTCACATTGGGCATTACTGCTTCTATAATTGAATTTATATTGTTCAAATTTTATAGAATATGATTCTATAGAGTTCGATAGTATTATATTCTATTCTAAAGTTTCTCAAAGTCTATAGAATTTATGCAACATAAATTCTTATACAATTGTGTTTTAATTTTTTTCGATTTTTAGAACCATAAATTGCGAATATTTGCTACATTTTCTTTCAGGTCTACGGATATTTATAATAGACGATTAATAAAATTATAAACAATGAATTTGGCTGGTTTTATAAGCTCAAAGATATACTTTCTTTTTTTTCGGTAAAAATACATCAGTGAGAAAAAAAGCAATTGTTGTTCAGAACTTCTTTCAGACTGTCATTCTTCTCATCATCTGGCATTTCCATAGAGTTTTAAATTTTAATACTGTACACGATTTGAAATTAGGATTGTGAGATACTTTGTAATACATCAAGGGATAAGTCATTTGCAAGGATGATATCAAAAGATTGATATAAACTACATGATAGCAATGCTTGGATATATGTGTATTCTAGATTTATGTCATTTTCTTTTACGCCTAAAAAACAAGCAGAATTTTTATCTTCTTATCATACATAAGAAATACTTTTCCTTCGGTGACAGAATCCTTATAAATAATTACGTCAAATGAATTTCAGCAATTTTCTCAGTAAGGAAAAATAATCTACAAGACATCTCCAATTAATTCACATATTTTCCCTTTTCTACCTGCTTATTTATACCAACGATTAAATTGTTCATTATAAACTCCAAAGTTTAATTTCTAAGCTTCACATCAGTCATTATATTCGATCCTTTTTAGGGCCCTTTTGACGTTACGCTTTATTTTTACTAAATTGAATTGACTTAATTCAAATGATTTTACAAGTTTTAATTAATTTTCCTTACAATCAGAATTTTCTTAAATTTAGACAAAAATTAAAAGTTGATTTTCAATGAAAAAACAAATGTTTTGATTGAAGAGTTTTTACGAGACAAAGTTTACTGAAAATTATATTCAGGAGAATTAAATATCAACCAATGCTTTCAATATCAAAAGCATTTAATGTTGAGGACATTTTTTTAAATATCAATGCAAGAAACTTTTTTACATAAAGAATTTGGATGTAATTCAATAAATAATTATTGTTTTCAATAAATGGAAGATTGTGCTGTAATATCTAAGTAGGAAGGTGAGCGAACAAAAATCTTTCGTTGATGGAAACTTTCACAATCAACATTTTTATTGGTTTCAGGAGGGTTTTGATCCAACGGAGTCAGATAGGTATATCCGTGCTGCCATCTCTCTCTTGTGTTGAAGTGTGTGGAGTAAGTTGGTGGGAATGCTTCATGGCAATCCACCGTTTGCCCGTTAGGAGAGATTTTACAACTAAATATATTTAGAACGTCCGCGTACAACGTAAATATATTTAGTTATTTCGACATTAAGGCAATTCATCATTATTAATAGCTATCGTTCACCAAAAAGTAAATAAAACCAACTTTATTAGTAAAAGTAGACAAAACATTAGTAAGACAAACTTCCCAACACATTTGTTTAACCTTGAATGCAGTGTTATTGGGTTTACAGAGGAAATGAATCAATTATACTAAAATTATTGTGTCTTACATAGCATAGTTTCGTTACATAGCATTTGCTTACCTGCTTATAAAAAAAAATTATTCGATTTTCGGATCTTATGCAGAGCAGAAGCCTTAAAACGATGGCTCAAAGAAAATGTCTAAGCCCTAATGAAATTGCTAATTTCTTGCGAGAGCCTTCTGAGAATGAATCGGACGGTGGTGAGTTATCTTGTTCTAATTTAGATTCCGATGAAGATTGCGTGAAAGTGACAGCGAAGAATCTGAAGAAAGTGCAGATGAAATTGATAATATTCCAGTAATAAATACTGAATTTGAAAGAATTACAAATTCGCTGAAACGTCAAAAGTGCGAAATTAAAGAGTGTAATGGAAATGCAACTAAAAAAATGTGCGTCTGTTGAGTGAAAATGATGGTGCGGAAAATGTACAGGAAAAATTGAATATCACTGTATCCATTGCAAATGAGGTATATACAAAAATGCGATAAATAATGATAAAAAAAATTACATTCTCACAAAAATTACGATTTTGCTTATTGTACCAATATTTATGAATATTATTGTTTTATTTCATTTACAAGATTAAGTAATTTGATTTGTTACTGTTTTTTTATGATATAAAGGGTCATAATATATGATAATTACACGAAATAATATTAAAAAGTCTTAAACCTAAAACCTACTGAACAGTAGTCCTGGAATTATTTAGTTATTACAATTATTTTATATATTTTAATCGTTTTATCGCGGACGTTTAATGGTAATCGAAATAGCGGGCGTTCTAATGCTAAAAATACTGTATTACATTATTTATAATAGAAAAATTTAAAAGGTTATTGGTTCAAAATTTCTACATTTATTTGGTGATCTTTTATATACCTACTGTTTTAGCTTAAAACTGTTGCTTTAAAAAATTTAAGCTTTATTATTACCAAAAGTCTAGATGCAGTTCTCGAATCTATGGCAGGTGTCCGACATGCCTGGATATAATTGCGAAGTTCCCTCCCACTTCCGTTAAATGTGTGTAACTGAATGTTCTTAGCAGATGGGAGCTCATTCGACGTCCATTCAGATGGGTTTGAGAGACACAGAATGTTCTGAAAAATTTCAAATGGTATAAGCACACATTTGCTAAATAGTCATCAACTAAGCGATTTTTTTTGTATTTCATATATTATGAATACAGGCTGGCACAGTTAAATTTGAAGGAAATGGAGAATTTCCCCCTTATATCTGAAAGAGAACCTGACAGTATTCTGAGGTACCTGAAGTCAATATAACAATTAAGTGATATGTTATTTCACAGCACCATTCGCAAATATATGCACAAAACTTAATAGACAACAGTTGCACGTGCATTAATTAAAATAATGTCTTTGAAGTATTACACCAGATTTGGGAGAATACCAACCATTCGTTAAGTTAATGTATAATCGAAAAAAATGACTGATATTTTTAAAAGAATTATTTTAATGAGATTAACGATTTTTATTCAAAGAATTCCGTTAAGATTTTACGTCTTAAAACCTGTTATTTAAAAAAAATGTAGTCTTCGAAAAAACTCAAACACGTTGGTAGACCTCGAAAAGTAATGAGATTTAAAAATAGAAAGATTTGTTTTTCAAATCATATAATAGTTTCTTTATTTTTCTAGATCCGATATCTATCTACCTACATTAAGTTTAAACTTCCAAAATATGTAAATCTAATTTGTTTATTTAATATGATATTTCAAAGATGCATTTCTTTCCATACCATTTTCCCCTAACTTTTGCATGCGTCCGTTATTCAAAGTATCTTTTTAAAAACGTAAAGATTGCTTATCTATATCTATATCTATACTTATAATAAAGCTCAATGTGTGTGTGTGTGTGCGTGTGTGTGTGTGTGTGTGTGTTGGCGCTCTACAGGCCAGACCATTCAACCTACAGCTACCAAATTTGGCACGTGTATACCTTGGAGGCCGGGAATGTGCACCTGGGGGTTATTTTTTCGAATTTTTAATTAGAATTTTATTTATTTAAAAATTAAGCGAAATTTTGACGTGTTTCTGCTATAACTGCCGAAAATATTACCGCACAAAAAAGATTTTTACATGAAGTTAAAGATAAAAAATTTATCTTTTAAATGATACTACTGTTTTAATCTTAAAATTAAATTTCTATTTTTAATGAATTTTTAAATAAATATTTTAACTATGTTTTTCAATAATTTTTTTCGTCAAAAATAAAAATGAGGATTAAGCACGTTTCGCATTCAGGAGAAAAAAAATAGCTTTTTTAAAAGTGTTGCCATCACATTGATTAAAGCTCTAACTGAAAATAAATTAAATCTTTTTGGAAATGAAATCTGCAAAAATATAATTTTCGTCACGTGTCTGTAGGAAATGAAACAAATATGAAATATTATTTTTTCTAAAAAATAAATTCAAGAAAAATTCTTTTTTGATCTTTTACACTCTATATATTATTAATCCAATAAATAAGTTTTATTTTAGGGTAAGTTTTGTTTAATATGAACAAGATATCCATTCAAATCATGGCCACACAGCTAATTTGTAAACCTTTAGTAAGACACAGATCTGTTGCGACATAAATCGTAAATATTTTATTTAAAAGTAGCAAACGATTATTTAATAATTACAAATTTTATTTTGTAAATAGTTGTGAAATTCAGATTGGCAACAGTGATATTTTTGGAACTTTAAATTTGTTTTTTAAAAACGATGCTAGAATTTTGAATGAAAATAAGTTGATGTAAATTCGATAATATTATCTATAATGTAATAAGATTTAGTTTCATAATAAGTTTATCTTCATTCTATTTTTGTTGACGCACGAACACAACAGATTTACTAAAATAGTTTAAATAGAAAAATGATTATATTTTATGTAACTTAATTCAATAAATGCTCTAATAAATAACGAATTTTTGATTTTACATAAAGCTTCTGCTGTCGAAATCATGAATAACAAAATGCTCTTGAAACACTAATATTTTAAATAAAAAGAGTTAATTTCCATTCAACTAAATCAATCACTTAAACTGACTGATTTATGAAAATTTGAATATCACTATTCAATAACAAAAAAAAAAGGATAATTTTAGATTTTCCATCGATCGTTTCAAAAAAAAAAAAAAAAAAAAAAAAAACCGCCAATCAGCGTGCAGGTTTCTAAGAATAATTGGCCTAAGATTATGAAAATGTTGAGTTTTTCTAGATTTTTAACATTCGAAACTTCATAAATAAGTCTTAGTTGATCGTGGAAAATAGAAACATTCATTCATTTATTTAAAATTTGGTGTGTCCAGAATATTTCTCAGAATATGATACCTTACTGCATTAAATTTAGATTTCATAATTTTTGAAATATATTTATAGGATGGAACAAAATATTATTATTGATTTCATTTCAATCCTTTTGAAAGCAAAACTAAAAACTGAATTTTATGCTAAATCTGAGAAATTTTTGTTGAATTATTCTTTGAGATATTACATAAATTATCAAAAATATTTTGTAGTTCACATTAGACTTAAATACCGAGATATTCTGTTTGCAATACTCATATTCAATAATAATAGTAATAAATAAATAGCAATAAAGATGATAAATAAAATAAAACGCTTGGTTTTATTAAAAAATATCTTTATATTAATTGCAATTTCATCATTTTCACTTTAAATTAAAGTTGTTTTACCGGAAATGACAACAAATGAGCAAAATATATAGAGTAAATTGAACGAAACGATATAAACAACAGTATAAGTTTGGTATGATTATCAAAATTTGAAGATTAAAATTGTTTTGTTTGAGAATCTATTAAGAGACCAGTTACTTAAAATATTTAATTGAAAATTGTAGCGAGCGGTAATATTGGCGAACCGGCTGGTCGCCAAAGGCGGCTAGTACAAAATAATTTGAAGAAAGTTATCCAGAAAGTGCAGAAAACATACATAAATACAAAGTGGAAATCAGTATTTATTAATAAGGAGTTACAAATGAAATGCTTCATTCCAAAACTGACAAAATTTTACGATTCTATAAAAGCAAGATATTAAAAACATATTTGAATAACAGACTTTATTAATATTTACAATTAAATAAGTTAACTCTTTTCAGTCCCTTTAAACACAAAAGAATCCATCTTTTTAGACATTTTAAGTAATTGTTTGTTGTTAATTTTTCTTATCCTTACGACACGAAACACAACAAAGGATAAAACCAGAAACGGAATCAAAACTATTAATTACAACGCTCTGTAAATTAGTTTCAGAATTTTCTGATTATTTTGCGGAGCAACCTACGTTCGCAACAACCAAGAGTCCGCAACAACTCTTGAAATATAAATCATGTAGCTCCAGTCGGAAAAATAAAGAAAAAGTATTGCACTACAAAGTGGTAAATACTTTATCTAATCAACCTTCAAATTAACGGAGTGAGAAATTCTTTAGCTTGCCTAGTCTAACATCTTCAATGCCAAGCAGACAAGATAAAGAACTAATCTTCTAATTTAGAGGTTGCAATTCTCACTACAAATATGAAGAAAACTGAATATACAATGGAATATTTGTACTATAAATTTTCTCTAATTAGTATTCATATAATTTTCTGAAATAAGTGAGCAATTTATTGATCTGTAATCGCTGAACTAGTTATTTTCAAAACAATTTCTCACCAAAAATAATTAGTCAAATATGACGATAATTTTATGCCAGTGCATAATTACTCGGCACCAGATTTCGGGAAAAGTTCAGCTTTACTAAATCTTCGGGAGCATTTAATCTTTCTTAGCTTGACTTGCAAGAAAATAAATATTACGAACGAGATTATAAACACACCACCAACAGCAAGTCATTACTTTTGGATATTCGTGGAAAAGATTCTTTTTAAAAATGCCAGCTAAAGAGTTCATATTTCATTCAAAATCTGCTGCTTCGAGTTTATATAGAAGTGGAAAGGAGAGCTTAGGAGAGGTTTAATATCGTAGGCAGTCTAGCATGAAAAATCAATCATTTTTCTGGTAAATGCCGCGTGTGAAAAAGATCAAACTTTATGCGTCGTTTTCAAAGGAAAATTCTTTCTTGTGGAATACCAGTTCTCGAAGACTTCTTAAAGAGGATGATTTCGAACGAAACAGCGCGGGAAAAAGGTGTTCCAAATCCATAAGCTAGACTGTATGAAGTTTTTATTCGCTGGTGGAAATTTTCAATGAAAATTGATCATGCACGTAAAAGCAAATGAATGCAGTCGTTTCCTGTTCGGAATAAGATTGTTGCAGTTCTTGCAAAGAAATTACTCTCTCCGAATATTAATGGAATTTGAAGAATTTTGGGAACAAAATTGTATCTAAGGGAAATCCAAAAGATTAGATACCTGCTTTTAGATAATTAGAAACGCATACTTAAAAAATAATGTTGTGCTTGTTTAAATAGTTTCAAAAAGTTTCTTAAGATATTAAAAAAAAGTAGAGAGTTCTAGATTTCACTATTTCTGAAAAAATACAGCTTAATAATATTATCATTAATCAGGTAAAATTTATTAAGTCGAAATGTATTCATAATTTTATGTGACCATATATGAAAGCATAGAAAATATAATTAATTCATTTCCTCTTTTTTCAGTTTCAGTTCAAAGAGAATATTAATTTGAATAAATAAGAGAGATAAATAAGTTACTTTTGTTGATTTTAATAAATATGTTGATAAGAATATCACCTTCACATTTCACAATATTGCTTTTAGTTTTCTTAAGCAAACGTATTTATAAATTGTTTGATTCAATCTAATCATGCGTTAAGATTTTCTATTAAAAATAATAAAAAGAAAGTTTTTTTTTCAGAAATAGTAAATATTTGCTTAACAGAAGAAGTTATTATTATTTTTATTAGCCATTTTTTATTTATTTATACCATCTGCTTTATTTCTAATCAGGAGTTTTTAATGGATTTTCCACAAAGGTGTATTATTTTTTGTGCTTGTTTATATAAGGCAAAAAATAGCGAAAAAGGGGAAAAAAGTAGTTTTTCGCAAATTTGACAATATTTTGCTTCTTTCCATTAGAGCCTCAAATAAAGATATTGAAATAAAAATGCTTTTGTTGTATGAATTAACTAAATGGTGAAATGTTATTTGAAAGACAATAACAACTTTTATCGAAATCATAGTTGTAAATATAATTTATCATAATTAAATACATCGGTACTAACAATAATTACCGTATATATTAACGCAGAAAACAATAATTACCGTATTATGAGACGCAGAAAGGTGCTAATTCATTTAAATAAGAAAGTCTACGTGGCAAAAAAAAAAGAAGAAAAAAAAAAGGAAACCTTATGCCTACAATTAAATATCTTTGTTTGATCTAAAGTCTATTTGGTAATAAATAATATACCGCCATGTTTATTCACGTCAAAGGCGTGTATTGTTAATCTTAAAATTGTAGACATCCCATAATAAACTATTCAGTATTGTCAGAGAAAGATTTATGGAGCTAGAAATTTCAGAAGGACTAATATGACTGTATATTATGAAATCTGAAATTTCACAAAAGGTTTGGAGCGTGTAAACAATATAGATGGAAAAATGCTTGTTTAGAAAACTTTTCGAATATTAAATAAACTTTATTCCTTCCTTTGCATTTGCTGTATCACATCATAAATTCTAGTTTTCAAGATAAAATAGTCATAAATATCTGTCTTCAGGATAAATTGACCACTATTTCATGTAATTAAGAGAATTCAGCTATAAATTCACGTCTCATCAGGATGAAGTAGCCATAAATTCGTCTCAGGATACGATTACAGGGAAATGTTATTTTCGCCATGTCTTAAATTACAATATGCCAAAAACATGGTTAATTAAATTGAATTACATAGCCGTGCTCTCTGTTGATTTAAAAATAACATTCATACATAAAGTTTTAGAATGAATATCTCAATGACATTTTTTTATATATATTCTTAATTTACTTTTAAAGTTTGAAGTCTATATTTCATATTCCCTTAATATTTACAATGTGAATTTCATAAAAATGTGTAAAATTATGTATAAATATACCTTATTTTTTTTTCATTCAGCTGATATGTAAATGCTCTGTCTTTCTTTCATTTCTTATGATAAGAAAATGGAACCCACGTTCATCTACTCGTTGAAATAAATAATCATACATTGACTACTCTGAACCGCCCTGGGCACACAGATAAAATCTGAATGATGGGTCGCCGCGACAGCATTGGCACGGACTAAGGTTGAGTTCTAAGGGTGATCATACGTCACGGTACAATCCTTCCTGCAGGAACCACATCCTATCATTGGTAGGGGTTAGTCGATCCCACATTCTGCATGCTGCACCCATATAGCGAGAACCAACCACCATGCCGGAAGTTTCTCATCCTCATATGTGAGGTGCCTCCTGTGTGGAGAAAGAAGTATATACATTTTAATGCTACCTACCTCTCAAAATAAATCAATTTGTTAAGATCCATTTTGTAAAAGTGAATAATTTCACAGAAAGCTTAATCACTTAAGAATCAAGGTTTATTTTCCCTTATTGAAATTTAAAAAGCAAGTGGTAAAAGATGTCCATAAACAAATTTGCAGTTCTGCTTTCATTTTTTTGACTAAAGATAATATAATTTATGTTATTTATCTTGTAATAATTATTTATGCCGATGTTACTTTGCTATATTAAACCTCCAATTACACTGAAATTTGATAAATAAAAAATGATCATATAAAGTCATTGTCTTTTGAACTAAGGTATTAGAATTAAATAATAAAAAATAGTGGATTTAAAATTTTATTTTCATTTACATCTTCCGTAAATTTGCATCTTTAAATTCGGATTGATATTTCACAATATTTTTAAATACAATCTCTTAATCGCAGAATCACAGTTAATTAATGAAAGTATTAACTGTGATGGATATTTAAATGATATTTAAAAATCTTGTCTCTTGAATGTAAAATTAAATTGAAAAATTAAACTTTAAAACTATAATATTTGGAAACAAAAACATTTGTACAGGTGCTCTTTAATTTATTGTAGCTCATCTGAATATCATACTTTCATTTCCTTTTTTTATTTTAATCGTTTTTTTAACTTCCAAATAAAAATATGAATCATTTTCTTCTGTAAATCATAAAACGTGGTAAAAAAGCTTTAATTTTACTTAAAATAAACGAAGCAATTTGATTATACTTACATAATTGAATGATAAAGCCCTTTGTGAAAAGTTAAAAGTTAATTAGGAGAAATACTGCTAAATAAATAACGAAATATGTAGTTGTTTCATGATTATTTATTTCAATTTTAAATGTTATACTACATTGCGTCAATCAAAATAAGCTTTTACTTTTTACGATACCAATTGACATTCAGTTAGCTAAATTTTAAAATATGGTTCAAAATTTTTCAGTTAGGAAAATTTAATAAATACGACTTTCAAACCTTTTGAACGAAATGAAAATTCAAAAACGGGCTCATAAATTTAGCTGCATTCGATCAATGACCCATTTCGTTAAGTGTACTTTGCATTCGGAATTTTGAATATTTCTCTTTAGTCGGGAAACGATATTTCTCCACTAATTATAATTTAGGGCTTATTGCTTGGTAAAAAATGTCCAACACCCGCAAGTAAATCATCTAAAAGAGTAATGCATTCTATCTTGTTTATTAAGACTTATCTCAAGAACTTTTAAGATAAGATAAAACTGACTAATTTTCCGTGCAATTACAGCTGCTGTTATTCTACATCTGCTTCGTTTAAAGCGTCAGATGACAAATGTGATCCTATTTGTTTACTTTAGATTTAGAAAGCATTGGATTGTTTATGAATACGAAAACTGAAAAAATAAAAGCTTTGAAATGTCGAGGTGAGAATTTTATAAACTTTTAGATAACAGATGGAGAACAAAATGGTTTGGAATAAATTAATTTTAATAACAATTAATTACATTTTAAAGTTCTCTGCATATTATTTTATTTTTACGTTTTAAATTATAATATCTTTTTTTATGTTTTCGAAAAAATAATTTCTAACGTATTTTCATACAATCAAATTATTATTCTTTAATATTTTGTGGCAGTTAAATTGTTCGTCCCATTTCTTTTGGATATTCAAAATGAAATTGTTAGGGTTTCAAAAGTTGTTGTGATAGAAATGTCTGAATTTATTAAAACCGTCACTTATACTCACTTTTTACTTATCAGAACAAAACTTAAAAAAAAATAATTTAGTCGTCTTTCGGAAATTAAATTTCTTTCAAAGCTCTCGAAAAATGACTGGTCGCAACCAAGACGTGTAAATAATAACGGAATCTTTGAAAAGGTAGTTTCTTATTATGAAGAATGTCTTAAACGCATGCAAAAAAGAAGGAAAAAAAAGAACATTATTAAACTTTCTCTGCAAATTTGTTTTTTTTTTTGAATAAATACCAAGAAATAAAAAAGAGTTCATCAAAAAAAGTGAAAAAATAACAATCGATAAAGGAAGAAAATAAAATATTATTTAATGAAAAAATCAAATAATTTAAAATACCGAAAGAAGATAGAATATCAATTCGTGAAGAAGAATGTTTACAAATAGTTTTTGAAAAAAATAAAAAATTAAAATTTGCATTTACATACCATGTGAAAAGAAAAGTCAGGTGTGATTTGTTAGTACTTAAAAATCCTCAAATAATAATTCCAAAATCTCATGTAATTCATAATATTTAAACATTTAATGTTTGTGTTTTAATCATTATAAAAGCAGTTCTTTGTTATATTATTCGAGATTCACTCACTGGTGTTTTCAGGTAAGAATAATCTCATAACAGGAAAATAAAGATATTAATAAAATACTTTATATTTCAGTTAGGTAGATAGTCGAAGCTTTCTGCCGGTAGGGCGGAAATATATCAAATGTTAAAAAAGATAAATAGTTAAAAAATATTAAGCTTCCACTTTTGATATAACTAAAATATTGTATAAAAAAGTTTAGTGGAAATTGGACTAAACAGTAGCATTCGATATAGTAATAAAAACTAATTTTTTTAACAGTTCAAATAAGAACTTGAATAATGTTACTGAAATGAAGAATACAGTAAAAAGCGCTATCAAAACGGAAAAAAATCAAAATAATAATAAAAATAACTCCAAGAAGTGAGAACATTCCCCAAGAGATGTTTGACAGAATATTATACTAGAAAACAGGATATACAAAATTGGAATCACTTAAGAACAAATGCCTGTATGCAGTCTTGCCAGTCATATTCAAAGCCATGTTACAATGTTATAAATTTTTACGAAACTTATTAAACCAAATATTAGTAAATGTTTTGAAACATCAAAAATGTTTCAAAGAAAAGAAATGCTTTTGGTTTTTCCAATTTAAATAAAAATAATTATTCAGTATCATAAATGAAAATCCTAATAAGACTTGCACAGAAACAATGTCTTGAATAAGAAATGCCTTCTATCATGTATACAGATATATTAAATTCTATACAGATTTAATTTATTTATTACAAACAGTTTTTCACTACCAGAAGCTTCGTTGGAAATATCAGTTGTGTTTAGTTGCAATTAAATTTCTTAACTATAACTCCGCATACATTATTCCTTCAAACATTTATTTTTAAACATTAAATTGTGAGAGATATTCTAATAATTTTTCTGTTAAGTGAGTATAAGTAGCTTTCTAATCGAGCCTAGTCCCATGACATCATAGTGCGAAAATTTCAGCACAGAAATAACCTATTTCAATCTGCGCGTTGTTTTTCCTGTTAATAAAATTTCACTATATTATTCATCATAAACAGCACATATAATAATAAGAATCTTTCTCTCATGGTATTCAAAAATGAAAAAAATAATCAAAAGGTAAAATGTTAATTAAACAATGAAAACTTTTTAAATTATAAAGAAGAAATGAAATTTATTGTCGAAAATGTGATTTAAAAAACTATTTCAAAAACTTGTAAAACTCAGAAAAAATTTGCTGGAGAAATAAACTGTTATCATTGAAAAAATGTTTTAAATAATTCTGTAAATATCATATTTGTGTGATATTATTTCGCAGAGTTATAGTAGGAAAATTCCAAAATCTCCTATATTTTATAATTAATTAAAATTTCAAAAAGAAATTATTTTCAGATGCACATTCCAGTCTTTCATTTTATTTATGTGCAAATATTTGTATCTCTAGATCAATTTGTCTGCCTTCTAGAGCGCCAACACACACACACATATATATTCTTTTTTTTATGATTAGTAGAAATAGAGATAGAAACTATTGTCATTGTTTTATTTTTTAAATTTGTGCTCCATTGCTATCGACATCAAAACTACCAAAGAAAAGGACGTATAAGTTTTACTTTTGTATAGATCAAAAACAGATTCCTACTTTAGGCGAATTCGTTTCTCGGTCACGTAAGTAATTTTGGCGAGAAATTTTGTGTTAGACTTCTAGACATCTCAGAATACAAACCAGTCCTCTAACTGGTCACTCGAGAAGCCATGCTGTGCTTGGAATCAATAAATCCATCAAACAGGTATATTATGCATCCAGACAGTGAAAAGTGTATTGGCTTCCAACTAAAATATTTCAAACAAGTTCGCAACGTTGTGGATTTCAGTGTGTTCTATAAATGACCATATTCTGCAAGCAGTTTTTGATCACGGCATCTTACGTCATAAAATAAAAATTGCTGCCTTATCAAATGACTTTTGGAAAAGATAAATATAATCTTAGCAGTAAAATAAAAAAGTTGTATCATTGAATTTGATTTCAAATCTCTATTCTGACTTTATCGATTTAATTTTCGCTTATGCTGTTACATTTGAAATTGAAACTGTAGATATAAAATTTAATGCTTTCTTTACAATAATAATGAAACTTTTTATTATATGTGACATTAGATAAATACATTTTTCCTGAATTCATGAAAAATAAATTTATAACTTTCGTTTTTTGAAACAATTGTTGTTCGCTGAATATATTTCTAACATTAAAAAATGTATTATACTTGACATAAAGAGATGAAATAGTGCGGTAAAGTAGTAGTGGTTATAATATTTTACATTTTGTAGAATATTTTTTGGAAAAAAAATAAATGACTGGGTAGAGAATAAATAATAAAAATGTAGGATCTTTCTCCGTATTTCCTTTAAATCAAATGAAAGCATTATAATATTACGATTTTAGGATTTTATATGAATACAAAATTATAATTAAATATAAATTTAATTGTGTGAATTACAATGACATTTTAAACTTAGCATTCATTGCAATTATAAAAGTACAATTGAGATAGAACAGTTATTTGAAGTAAGCCTCTCATGATGTATCTGAAATTAAAAAAATTATAAGAATTTTACAGTATTTTTCAATCATTTGCTGATCAATATACTGAATCCTACAATGAGGATTTAGGTAATTGTGTTCAGATATTTATGAACGCTTAGATACACTGAATGATATTAACTCTATTTGTTAAACTCGTGATTCACTCGAATGACAGATGTAAAAGTATAAACATACGAGAATTTCATTACAAAAAAGTAGCAAAATTTTTAATAAAGGGGCTTTTTATTTTTAATTTCAAATATATATAAATATATGTTTTGAAGTAATATCTACTCTACTGTAATTATAAACATATATGCCATTAGCAATACACAATCTTTGAGTTTATATATGAATACTATTTCAGCTAAAGCAGGCTTGCTTTCTGGATTTTAGCACACATCAAATATCCTTAAGTACATAACACATACAAGAGTTAGCATTACATTAACCATCCATTACGAGTACTTATCACATCGTATGCTTGATATATTGTAAACGTATCATCTCTGGACTGTGTCATAAACAGGGAAAAGAGGCATATCCATTTCGCCATATTCCCAGAACCATAAAATATCCAATTGTTTAAGGATCCCTTACTTAAAATGCGCATTCTCTGAATTTAATTCAGTATCGTTTCGCATTATTCAGACATCTATGACTGCTTTCAGTTTGTTTCCTAAAGGGTGGTGGTGCAACGGAAGACTAGTTAAATTGTAATCTGAGCAAATTAGTGATGGGTAAGAACTTCAGTTACTGTTGATGTAGTTTGACTTCCAGTCCTTAAGGGAATTCTGAGAAAATCTATATGATTTTACATGCCGCTTTTGCATCAATAAAGGACATGGATAGTTTCTTGCTTTTGTCTTTTCATTTGGGAATTCCTTTGTTGTTGTTTGTAATTAGTCACAATTAACATGAATCCAAAATATTATTAAATTTTAAGAATACATGATCATTTAAAGCAAACATTTTAATGGAAAATTGTTAGAGATCCAGGACAAAAATAATTACGAGTTATAAACTTTATTATATTAGGTGGAATATTTAGGAATACGATACATTCTACTCTAAGCCAATTATCTAATATTTGATAAAAATGCTGTTGAAAGAAAGCCATTAAAATGAAATCTATAGTCAAATAATAGATAATAAATCTAACATAAATTTATATTAGATGTTGAAATATATGAAAATAACATGTGTGTAAAAGTGCATTAAATGATGAATTTTCGCAATTATACAACTCGAAAACGATTTCTTTGCAAATAATCAGCTTATTTTGTCAAAAATAAACATCGAAGAAGTATACGTTTAAACACTAATTCAACAACAATTCATTTTAAATGACATTAACTTCGAAATAAATAATTTCGGATTATTGAATTCCGAATCGTGCAAACGAAAGGAGTTATTATAATATCTATACTGATTTCATCAAGGGCAGAAAATTATGAATGATTTGGAATCACAAAAACTAGGAAATGACTTTTTTGCAAATAATCAATTTACTTTGTTAAAAATAAACTTTGAAGAAATATAACTTCTAGCACTAATTCAACAATAGTTTATTTTAAATGATATCAATTTCGAAAAAAAAAAATGGTTTATTGAATTCCGATTCGGACAATAAAAGGAGTCACTATGTTATTTATACTGATTTCATTAAGAACTGACATTTTTTTTTACTTTTTTTAATTTTTATGTTTTTTTTCACAGTTACTTCAAATTGATGATAGTCGGGAAGAAATAAATATAATGACATGATAAATATGATAAATATTGCGTATGATAAAGACGTCCCTTTTGTATTCCAATTACAAATTAAAGGTATTAAATATTTTTGTAAAATGACAAAATTATAAAATTTTAAAACTGGGTTAAAATAAACAGAGGACAGTGTTTAAATTTGAAAATTAAGATATGACAGTTTGCATATTTCTCCTTGGCAGAAATGACTTTTGCGTTACCATTTTTTTCCCTTATTGTCCATTCATGCAGAATAACTAATGGATAATGAGAACGGAGTCGAGTTTCTTTTGAAAATGTTTAAGAGGAAGGATAAACTAAAAACTCAGATATATAAAACTGCTTTACTACTTTGAATGATTATACTTCTCTTGTAAATACATAAAACTCATTCATCCTCTGGAAACTTGTCTGCCTATGCATTTATCACATTGCTAGTAGTCTCATTTCCCCCTTATGTTAAAATGCTCTCTGCGTGATGAACATGTTGATTACTTACAAAAAAAAGTGTACTGAAAACAAGATTGATAGTTTGGGTTGTAAAAAGAGACAAGAAGACTTGCCCTTCTGCATTTTCTGAAAAGAAGGGAAAGAATAATCCTGGTTATAAGAGGGTATTTGATTTAACTACTAATATTTTATCTAAAAGTTAAGTTTATATCGCAGGATCACTTGGCAATCATTCAAAGTCTTATGTCATTTTAAGTTGCTCATTTAAAATAAAATAAGCAAAGCAAATTAAGATTTTAAAAATGGTGAAATAAATATTAACTCTCTTTGCCAAAATACTACATATAAGATATTTCTCAAAGTCTCGGTTACAAAAATAATGACTTTTAGCTTCATAAGCCAGTTAGTGGAATAAAATTCATCATTTAAATCCTTTGGACCTATTTTTTCAGAATTCCAGATTTCAAAAATGCTTTGATTATATTTTTATGCAAAACGTGCCTTGGTAAATTCTTATGATTATTAAATTAAGAGACTGTTAGCAGATCATTTATTCCTGACAAGAAGGTTAACAAAATGGACTATAAAGCATCATTTTATTTATTAAAATAATTATCTTCGTGTATGTATTTCATCAAGATTTCCTCAACATTAAAAAAATATTTTGCATTCGAGAAATGGTTACATTTTTTGCCATGTTATATTAATTTAAATTCTAATACAGCTTAAAGATAAACTTTATATAAAGAGAGTGATTTTTGTAGATGTTTCAGCGGATATTTAAGCATCAAAGCCTTATAACAAAATTGAATATCTACGGCTATATGATTTTTACTTTATCTTTCAGCAATATTTGAAAGTAACTTTTAAGTCATTACTTATTTTGAAACATTTAAAATAGGCTCTTTCTTGGAATCAGTATTGGTATTTTACCTCTTTTTCAGCTATCAAAAGTACTATTTGCAATAAATTTAATCTATTTCCATCATGTAATTTCCCGGATCCCAAAATACATAAATTTACAACTAAGCAAAAGATAAATCATTCGCCACTAACGCAAAGAGATCCATACGCTTAAAAAAATTCCATTTTGAAACTCGACTTTCAATTAACAATCAAAAATTTCCATTTCCCATAATAGAGGTTGACAAAGTCATATTAAAACTATTTTATTACAAATCTCAGAACCAATAACAATCTATTAAATCCCCTTGATTACACATACGCTGAATGTTAATAAACGAACTACCATTTTAGAAGAAAGAAGAAAAGCACCACACACACGGATTCATACCATAAATATCATTATAAACCTATTTTCTGATATCTAACCATTTCGCAATTTATTATCATCAGTACATCAAGAGCATTAATTTTATGAAACTTTTAATGTCGAAATGTTTTTAGATTTTGGACAGAGGATGTCTTCAGTGTAATTACTTTCAATGTCGTAAAAAAAGTAATTTTTTTTCTTTTTTTTTGTACCGAATGATATCTTATTTTATTGGAAAATTGGATATGCGTTCATCTGTGTAATTTCTTTGAACTTCATGCTATGCAAATAATCGATTAGCGGAGAATACTTAGCATAAGTCATTTATTAGAAGAACCGTTCTCCTAAATAAAGTTTCACTTAGGAAACGCAAAGCATGTCGAAAAGAATAAAAAAACACATTTGTCTTTTATCACAATGACCATGTGTTAATAAAACTTATATCCGAATCTTCTGCAATCCATTTTAATTTATTTTTACGAGTTGTCAACTTAAGGTCCCCATAAAAATCTCTTTTGTTAAATCTATGTTTTTACATTGTTTTATGGCTGCCTATTTCTAGGCTGAAAGCTTTGTCTTAAAAGTAATAAAACATATCTTCTAAAATGTGTTCTATTTTTTTATTATTATTTTATTTGAAATGAGTTATTAATTTCTAGGACGTATTTCGCTATCTCGTTGAAGTTATTTTTTCTACGAAATCAAATTTACTACATATAAATTAATTTCTTCGTTTTATTAGAGAAATGTTATTTAAAGCCTGCTGAAACTTTTTTAAGCATTGTGCACGTGCACTATTATAATGTTAATATAAAATTTCAATGTATTTGCATAACATTACCTTTTATTTCTCTTCTTTTTCTAAGATCCTTTCCTTTCATGATAAATTTCATTTTATTGCAAAAAACTATGAATTTTCGTTTGCCTTTTCATAACTATAAAAGCCATGTTTCCAAATCATAAACCTTCTTGGATAAAAATATAGTGCAATTATACGTATAAATATTCGTAAGATAACTGAATAAATTATATTCTTTTTACAATATTGCCAATTATTATATGAGTTCTGGTATATTATTGGCAAAATTATTCGAAACCTTTTGAGCTATAAACAACTTAAAATAATAATCTAATTATCCTATTAATAACTACATGATTCATTCCAATTTTTTATTACCTTTAAGAGTTTGGGCTTGGAAATTGCTGCTACGTTTAAGAAAAATTCGAATTGTTTTATTGCAGAAGAAAAATGTATTTGGAACCTGTTTATTAGACATAACATTATTTATTTCTGTATCTTCGCATACATATCGAAAAATAGTTGTCAGCATGTTTCAGCTCTATATTTAGTGTTTTTTTATGTTGTTGTTGTTCTCTTTGTGTTTCTTTTTTGGAGGGGGGACTGGAAACTCATTTTCCCTAAAGGAATGTCTTTGTATGAGAAATGCACATAAGGCAAAATCGGAAGAATAAGATGATTATGGATTTACCGAAATGCGATATTTTATACGATAATTTCAAATTAAAAATTACCAAAATTACCAGTGAACTGACGCATTATTGTAAATACCCGCGACGAGAATTTAAGTATTTTCTATATTCAAGAACTACTCACATGTCTTGTACGGGCAGATGCTTATTTCTGCATTTTTTTTTACTAGAAAGGGCATATTTTATTTACATATGGACGCTGCTTGAATAATTTTACGTATTTAAATAAGTTTTAAGTACATTAATAACATTCAATAATGTATAATGAACATTAATAACATTTTAAGTAATGTATAATTTCATACGGTACTCGAATGGATAATGTAAACTTAAAGAGCATCTATTTTTCGTTGACGTTAGCTTGAATTCATTATCTCTGGTTATTTAAGTTTTGAGTATAAATTTGTATACTGTGATACTAATCATATATAAATTTGTATTTTAGTTTCACAATTTAATTTGCCAAGTTTATCATTATCTGATGCAACTATCTTCTCAGTTTGTAAATGGTAATCAATCAAAAAGAAAACAAAAATATCTTTCCCCATTTTAAATTTAAAGATTTAAAATGCCCAGAAATTTTAATGGATCCTTATTTTTTTAAACTCACAATTTGTCCCATTTTGATAATAAAAATCTGCAAATGTTCCCTAATCTTAATATAATTTAAGTATTAACTTCTTCACAAAAGCTTAATTAAATAAGAAAAAGAACAAAAATACTGAGTATCTACTTCACTATGCCTTATTATTCCTGAGTATACTCCTTCATTATTCCTTTTTTATTCCTGAGTTACTCCTTCATTTTTCTTTATGATTTAAGAACATTCACAAAATATCTTAAACTTTAAGAAGGCAAACAACCGAATCATAAATTATTGTAAAAGAAACAAAAAAAATTCTACGTATATTGCTTTGAAACAAGAGTAGAATATTTAATGTAACTCCATTTTCTGAATAGCAAAAATAAACAGATATTTTAATAATGCATTGCTATTTAACAAGGATATAGGTTATTTGCTCTTAATCTTAATCATGCATACTTTAAACAATGATCTTAGTAAATATGCTTCTTAAATGTCAATATAGTAGAAAAGGGGCGAATTTCATATAGAGTATATGAGAAGCTGCTTTAATGACAGAATACTTTTTTTTCCATCACTCAAGTAATTAGCACCTTCTTCACTGCTATCTGGTACGCTGTAAGACTAATCAATAATGAAGAAAAAATATTTTATCTCAAACCTTTTCCACGAAGGTGAAACTGCTTGTTTAATTAGTTCTTACAAGACTAGGTGATGAAAGGTTTATATCGATTTTTTTCCCTTCAGATTTATCCTCTAAATTCACCCATATCAAATTCTTAATTAGTTTGCAGGTGTTAAGTGTTATAAAAAGTTCGTACTTTCACACACAAAAAAAATCACGATCTTTGTTGATTTACGTTGCATAACAAAATTGGCAGTATTGCATATTTTTCCATCAGCTATTTTTTACGAATCAAATATTCGAAAGTCATTAATGAGTCTAATGAATAAGTTATATGAATAAAAAATTCTTTATTATATGATTTCAATGACATTAAAATTTTAAGCAAATATTTATAAAAGCTATTAATTATGTTCATTACAGGATATAATATTATAGTAATGTGCCTCGCATATAAATTGTATTATATGAGAGAAATAGGAAAAACTCTTAATTGTAAGTGACTGAGATGAAATCCTAAAACAAACACTTATAAAAGAGATCATTGACATGTAACGAATTGAGTTTAATTTGTTTACGGACATCTCACATATGTTACTATA
>JAPMOR010070632.1:1701753-1750621 GCA_026543865.1 Argiope aurantia
TTTAAAAATTTTATAAAAGGTTAGATAAGGTTTTTATTTTTACGTTTATCTATATAGGTGTGTTTCCTGAAAAAAAATGCCATTTTACACACACTTTTTTTATAAATATTAGGATAAATACATTCAACTATAGCTTCGAACTGTGATTGGTGCAGGATAGTGGTCAGAACAACACGAATGGTACTTATGCTGCGGGTCGCACTTTTGGGTCAAAATGTATTATTCAATTATTACGGAAAGGGGCATAATTGAATTAGAATGGAAACAAATCCAGGAATAACAATAATGTCTATGAAATAAATCTATAACAACAGAATTCGTGATAACATGCTTCAGAAACCATTCAAGCTTAAAGGTTAAACAGCTTTAAATAAATGTTCTGTTTGGCAAACAGAAGTCAATTCATCGATTAACTTGAAACATGTCAAAAGACAAACAAATTAACTGTAATAGAAGAACAAAGCAGAAAGAACCTATAATCAGAAACTAAACTATGCACGTCTGTTGCAACCATGAGAGAAAATATTTATCCCTCCTAAAATCAATAGTTGGGGAATTATTCCTATTTTTTAGATCTCGCTAACGTATACCGATAAGGAGAAGTTGGATGATTTTTACTAATGGAATGAATAGAGTTATTTTAAGAGTAAATATAATTTTGTTTGGATTTAATTTCAAATATACAATGAATTTCAATTGTAAACCGAGCAGGCGGTTGGTGAATGCGAAATTAATTCAGACAGATATAAGTGCCTTGATAAATTTTTGTATATGTAGTTATTTTTCTAAATTCTTGATTATCTCTTTATACAGAGATTGAAGGTTAAAATAAATTTGACGACACACAAGCTCCTGCCAGTCATAACAATAAACAAATGCGGATGAAATCAAAAACATTTATATTTCAAAGAATGCACTAGAAAATCAGACGATTTTTATTGATATGACAACAGCTGCCTAAATTCAAAAGATCCATTTGGCATTACTCACTTTTATGCAGAGCTAATTATAATCGCAATGAAAAGCCATTTGCGGCGTTAGAATGAAGATTCTTATAACGTAAAAAGGGAAATTATGAGAGCTTAATATAGACGTACATAAATGAATAATTAGAATTGAGAAATGGCACAATGTAAAAAAAGAAAATTTGTTTCCACAAATGTTCTTTGTGTCAATCATCACACAGTCTGATACTTTGCACAGAAAGATAGGAAGGTTATAAAAATGAAGAAGGGGATATGTGTTTTACGTTATGTTTGGAGGGTGTATTACAAGCAAGGTAAAGTTTTTGAATTAAGTGACCATCTATCAATGAATAATTATTCCTACTGCCATTATTCGCAGGCAAATTGCACATGATTATCTATACTTATAATAAAGCTCAATGTGTGTGTGTGTGTGTGTTGGCGCTCTACAGGCCAGACCATTCAACCTACAGCTACCAAATTTGGCACGTGTATACCTTGGAGGCCGGAAATGTGCACCTGGGGGTTATTTTTTCAAATTTTTAATTAGAATTTTATTTATATAAAAATTAAGCGAACTTTTGGAGTGTTTCTGCTATAACTTCCGAAAATATTACCGCACAAAAAAGATTTTTACATGAAGTTAAAGATCAAAAATTTATCTTTCAAATGATACTAATGTTTTAATCTTAAAATTAAATTTCTATTTTTAATGAATTTTTAAATAAATATTTTAATTATGTTTTTCTATAATTTTTTTCGTAAAAAATAAAAATTAAGATTAAGCACGTTTCGCATTCATGGGCAAAAATTAGCATTTTTCAAAGTGTTGCCATCACATTGATTAAAGCCCCAATTAAAAATAAATTAAATCTTTTTGGAAATGAAATCTGCAAAAATATAATTTTCGGCACGTGTCTGTAGGAAATGAAACAAATATGAAAGATTATTTTTTCTAAAAAATAAATTCAAGAAAAATTATTTTAGGATCTTTTACACTCTCTATACAGGGTGTTTATTTAGTCCCGGACCCATTTGGATGTTTAATGACTCATAAAATAATGAAGATATAAACAAACTTATGGCATTTATTGATGGAATAACTCATATATTTTCCTTTTCAGGTTTGAATATTTTTACTTTTGTAAATATCGTCAGCGCGTGTTTTTAATTTCAGATAATTTCATTTTCCTGTCTAAATATCTGTACTTTTCTAAATATCGTCTGCTTATTAATTGCATTTTTCTCTCTTTTGTTTTCAGCAACTATTGAATTGTTATGTTTACTTTTGATGTGTTTGTTCTATGTATGTTCTATGTTTACTTTTGATGTGTTTATTCTATTCGAGCGGATATTAAGGAGAATGCATACACCACAAGAGAATTTTATGATGGTCATAGAGTAAATTTCCAATCAACTAAATCACTGACTTTTAAGACCTAATTTCCAATCACTTAAACTGACTGATTTATGAAAATTTGAATATCACTATTCAATAAAAAAAGGATAATTTTAGATTTTCCATCGATTGTTTCAAAGAAAATACGCCAATCAGCGCGCGCAGGTTTCTCAAGATTAATTGGCCTAAGATTATTAAAATGTTGAGTTTTTCTAAATTTTTAACATTTAAAACTTCATAAATAAGTCTTAGTTGATCGTGGAAAATAGAAACATTCATTCATTTATTTAAAATTCAGTGTGTCCCGAATATTTCTCAGAAGATGATACCTTACTGCATTAAATTTAGACTTCATAATTTTTGAAATATATTTATAGGCAGGAACAAAATATTATTATTGATTTCATTTCAATCCTTTTGAAAGCAAAACTAAAAACTGAATTTTATGCTGAATCTCAGAAATTTTTGTTGAATTATTGTTTGAGATATTACATAAATGATGAAAAATATTTTGTAGTTAACATAAGACTTAATTACCGAGCGATTCTGTTTGCAATACTCACATTCAATAATAATAATAATTAATAAATAACAATAATGATGATAAATAAAATAAACGCTTGGTTTTGTTAAAAAATATCTTAATATTAATTGCAATTTCATCATTTCCACTTTAAATTAAAGTTGAAGTTTTACCGGAAATGACAACAAATTGGCAAAATACATATAGTAAATTGAACGAAACGATCTAAACAACAGTATAAGTTTGGTATGACTATCAAAATTTGAACATTAAAAATGTTTTGTTTGAGAAGATATTAAGAGACAAGTTATATGAAATATTTAATTGAAAATTGTAGTGAGCGTTATTACTTGCAAACCGGCTGGTCGCCAAAGGCGGCTAGTACCTGCATAAAACAACTTTATTAATGGATATATATTTTTGGTAGCATTTATATATTATTATATTCTTTTCATATAAATTAATGATACGCAATTACCTGTATTAAATATAAAAATTGTAAAGAAGACATTTCATATAATTTCCAGATGAAAATGGCATATAATCCTTTATTCAAACATCCTTTTATCATAAACATCGTTTAAATTTTCGTCTAGCTTGTTTGAGAAAAATGCTACATTTTTATAATATATATATATAAATGAATAAAAATAAAAAAAATAATATAAGTGATTTTTATTATATTTTATGTTGAGAATATCTAGATTTTTGTCTAGATTAGGGTTCCTGGCAACATTCATTAAATTATCAAAAATATTTATGTTAAATATTTTCCATTAATCTGGAAAATTTAAAAGTGGAAAAATTTTCTGTCTAAAACTTCTTCAGCAATTAGCTGTTTAGCAATGTACAGCAAATACATAATATTTTTCATTATTGTTTTCTAACTTCTTCATATAAAATGATACAATAATATTCTCATAAATTCTCTAATTTAATAAGCAAATTTTACTTTTTTTTATTATAAGTTTCATCTTTGTATTTTATGTAAGAATTCTTCATAACACTATACTAAAAAAATGGTTATTTTTCTTTCTCTCAATTTATTTTCAAGTCAACATTTCAAAGCTTAAATTGCATTCTTTTCTGTTAGAATTGAATTTAAAAAGATAAGATGAATAGTTTCAACCCGAACTAGAGTGTCACGTTTATTCGAGTAGCATGTAATATATTTGCTGAAGCAAGGCAGATTGTGAAGCTGCGCCATTTGTTTCCTCACTCGCTGGTTGGTGCTTTTGCGTCCATAAGCATATCCCAAAACGGCGAGATAATGTAAATTTAGTAGCATCTGCTCTCCATGCGTGCAATAAGCAGGTGGTTATCGAGGAGGAATCCGTGCACCGAAATTGTTGCAAAACATTTTCCTGATGTCCTAAAGGCTGTGATATGTTGTATTTCTTTTTCTAATATGGACAATCATGCAGCAATCCTTGCTTGAATTTTATCTTCAATATTCCTTTTACCAACGTTGTATTAAATGTAATATTCATAAAAGAAATTCATAAAGCATTCTACAAATTCATAAAAGCATTATAACAAATGCATAACATTTTAAAATGTTAGAATTAGAAGATCTAAAATATAAGAATTTTAATAAAACTAAATAGATAAATTAAAATATACAAAATTACATAATATAAGCATATATAACAATTCAGTTAAATAACAGCTTGTAGAATCATTAGGCATTTAACGGAAAATGATTCTATGTTTTCCATAATATAGATTTAGTCAGCATCACATATACCAAATTCAAAATATTTTACGTATTAATTCTTTGTAAAATATTTATTTCTGCTTTTTTGTAATTTAACAATCAAAAAAATAAATAAGTAAAAATTATACATGATGCTACACTTATAGCTTGAAGATTTGTGAAAAATTAATTTTTTTTAATATGCCTTATAGATGCATAAGATAAATACATCAATAAAAAATAAAAACAAATAAATCAAATCGATAAAATTAAGTGAAACCATCTATATGTATAAATAACACATTAAAAAATAACAATGAATAGAATCAGCTATCAATTCATTGGAAATGTATTTATAATCAAATTCAAAATATTTAATACGGCTAAAATTAATCATTGCAGCATTTTTTTTTGAAAAAATATTTGTCCCTATTATTCTAGCATTTTGGGCAATTGAAAGGAGGTAGCTCTACACTACTTGATTCAGTCCTACGGTCACAGTACTTAAAATTAAATTGTAGATTTATCATAAAATATATATTGTTATACCTGAAAACATAACAAAAAGAGCAAAATAAGAATATATCTCATGTTTTACTATATGTTTGCAATTGCTCTAAAAAATGTACATTCCAGATATTAAACAAATAAACATTAAAATTAAAATTTACCAGATATTATTACATTTTCTGACAGTTCAATTGTAAATTTTTTAAATGCATTACCATGAATAATAAATGGTCTCTTAAGAAACGTCATAGAATTTTAATTAATTAAAAATATCTTTTCCTCGGAAAATCAGAGGAAATAACAAATTATCATTAATTTCCAGAGGGAACTCGGTTAACGAATATTACTCGTATTGCGAAATACATTAAGCAAAACGTTTTTTCCATGGAAATCCATGCAAAAAAATGTTATGTCTTTTACATTACAATTTCAGTAGATAAACAAAATTTTTGCATGCAGACAAACAAAAATTCAATCGCGGAACAAAAAGAATATACAGGGGGTTTCAGTGAACCGTTTCAGAACTTCTAAGAGGGGTAGGGTACATTCTGACGAACCAAAATCATATACACATGGGGAGTCAGAAATGCTTTCCTGACGCGGTAGATGGCATTTTCCGAAAAGTCCGAGCTTTCGTGCAGGGAATCTTCATTTTACACAAGAACACCAAGTTCGTAGGATCAATGATTACACGATCGCAGAGTTAGCCGATATGCATTTGGCGTAGGGCTGCAAATTGTAATGGGGCAGCCGCACAGCGTTTGTACGCGGAACGATATCCAACGAGGCGTATTCCCAGTCATAATTTCTTTGTAAGACTGCACTAGAGGTTAGCTGAGACAGGTTCAGTAGAAAGAGATCACAGGGACAGGGTGAGAACAACACGGACTGCAGACGCCAAACAGAATGTGCTGCAGCATGCACAGGGGAATCCAAGAACGAGTACACGAAGTGTAGAAAACTCAGTCGGGGTTTCCCATTGCAGCGCCCCTGGAGGATTCTCCGAGCAGAAGACATGCATCCGTTTCACGTGCAGCGTGTCCAGACAGAGAAACCGGAAGATTATGTACCTCGTATTGCTTTCGCACAGTGATACCTGGGAAAATGTGCTACAAATCCCCTTTTTCCTGCTGAAGTGTTGTTTTCCAATGATGCATCCTTCACAAGAGAAAGAATTTTCAACACGCATAACAACCATATATAGGCGGTCGAGAACCCGCATGCAATACGACGTCGTGCAGCACAGAATCAATTTTTGGTCAATGTATGGGCCGGTATTGTGGGAGATCACCTCATCGGACCTAACCTGTTACCGGATCGTCTAACCGGACCTACGTACTTGCTCTTTCTGCAGCAAGTATTGCCACAACTTTTGAGAGATGAACAGATTTCTGCATCGACGCAACAAACAATGTTGTTTTAACACGATGGAGCCCCTGCCCATTATAGCGGAGATGTTCGTAACTACCTGTATGTTACATTTCGTCAACGGTGGATCGGGCGTGGGGGTCCTGTGCGTTGGCGTGCTCGGTCACCCGATTTATCTTGTCTTGATTTTTATTTCTGGAGTCATATGAAATCGCTAGTTTATGACATCCCTGTTGACACTGCTGAGGAGCTCGTTGCAAGAATCGCAGTAGCTGCTGGAGAGATTCGAGATATGCCTGGAGTATTCCAGAATGTTCGGATGTCGATGCGTCGGAGATGTGAGGCGTGCATTGTAGCCCGCGGAAGAAATTCGAACACTTACTTTAATCCATGTATCTTTTGCTTCTTTTCATGTATTATTAAAACGATTTCTCATTTACGGTCTCTTTTCTTTATGGTGCTTCTGTGTACAACACCGCTTCAGGAAAGCATTTCCGACCCCACATTGCTCTATGATTTCGAGCTGTCAGGATGTACCCTACTCCTCTTAGAAGTTCTGAAACGGTACACTGAAACACCCTGTATATACATAAGCATTCATAATGATGTAATTTATTATTTATAATTCATGTTTTTAGCAAGAAAGTTGTTTAAAGACATTTTTCTTTGGCTAAGCTTCAAAATTTGGTCGAAAATATTATGGCAAAGTGGTTAAATGCATTTGCAGCTGCATAGGGACTTCTTATTAGGATTATGTTTCTCAGCGTAAGATGCAATAATTTCCTATGGTTTCAGCATCTCCCTTATTTCATTAGAATATGCTGTTTTGTTTTATTTCTTCTTCTTTTGATGAAATCTTTTTTCCTTTAACACATCATAATTCGGTAATTTTGGCTATTTTCTTCTGAAAGCTCATCCATGCTGTTACTATTGACTTTAAGCCTCATAATCTTGGCCAAAGACACAATCTCGTCGAAGCACTCAAACTTTGAATTGGTGTTCCATATAGCTTTCCAACCAAAACAACGTCTACATAAATACAAAATCTTTCTTGAAACAAGCTTTTAACACAGAAGAAAACATGCCAATTTTGCTTGTGACGCCCCACTCCTCTCCTCCACTTGTTTTGTAAAAGATCGTCCGCAAAGCTGCACACTTTTCAACATTTTATTTTACTCATTATGCAAATATCTCGTTAACAGCAAAGTGCACATTAAGCGAAGTTTTACTGTATAATATTTGAAAATTTTATCATTTTTTAAATTAATCTTCTATTATTTTTTCACAGTATTTATATCAAATGAAGTAAATGATATTATAAATGCAATTTGTAAAATACAAAGAATCCTTTATATGAAAATAAAGTTTTTTCAATATGTTACACAATTTATAAGAAATGGGAACATCAATAATTCTATCTGTTTTCTCAAGTAAAGCAAAAAGAAGTATGTAAATTAATTACATCTGTATTAAAGGAATTAATTATTACAAAAATATTTTACAACTAATCCCAAAGCATTCTAATTGATTAAATATTAATACTCTTTCAAAGTTGTGGCCATTTTCTTTCATTCATATCGAAGGTTATTGAAACTTTTCCCGCTGTATACACAGTTTTTCAAAGGTGTTCATTAAACTGCACTTTTTAAAGTTCTTTTCTGATAAATTACATTTGCAACTTCAAATAATATTTTAAATGTTTTAAATATCTTAATACGTAGATTTATTTTGAATCTGCATTGCTGTACGTATTGAAAAAAAGTACAGTTTTAAAACCCAAGTAATTGAATAATCTGTACATTAAATATTCTTCATTTCACAGTATTGGGAAAGGGAAATTAAATGATTCTTTTTCATATAGATACATGGATATTGAGCACTTTTAAACTTCAAAATTATTTTTTTCACGGTTTTCAAAAATATTTTCATAAAATTATGCATTTTGAATTTTATTGAATACTAGCCGCCTTTGGCGAAATGCCGGTTCGCCAGTATTAAAGCTCGCTACAATTTTCAATTAAATATTTTAAGTAACTGGTCTCTTAATATATTCTCAAACAAAACATTTTTAAACTTCCAATTTTGATAGTCATACCAAACTTATACTGTTGTTTAGATCGTTTCCTTCAATTTACTATATATATTTTGCCAATTTGTTGTCATTTCCGGTAAAACGTCAACTTTAATTTAAAGTGGAAACTATGAAATTGCAATTAATATAAAGATATTTTTTAATAAAACCAAGCGTTTTATTTTATTTATCCTCTTTATTGTTATTTATTTAATATTATAATTACTGAATATGAGTATTGCAAACAGAATCGCTCGGTAATTAAGTCATATGTGAACTACAAAATATTTTTCATAATTTATGTAATATCTCAAAGAATACTTCAACAAAAATTTCTCAGATTCAGCATAAAATTCAGTTTTTAGTTTTGCTTTCAAAAGGATTGAAATGAAATCAATAATAATATTTTGTTCCGGCCTATAAATATATTTCAAAAATTATGAAATCTAAATTAAATGCTGTAAGGTATCATATTCTGAGAAATATTCTGGACACACCAAATTTTAAATAAATGAATGAATGTTTATATTTTCCACGATCATCTAAGACTTATTTATGAAGTTTTGAATGTTAAAAATTTAGAAAAATTCAACATTTTCATAATCTTAGGCCAATTAATCTTGAAAACCTGCGCGCTGATTGGCGTATTTTCTTTGAAACGAACGATGGAAAATCTAAAATTATCCTTTTTTTTATTGAATAGTGATATTCAAATTTTCATAAATCAGTCAGTTTAAGTGATTGATTTAGTTGATTGGAAATTAACTCTTTTTATTGAAAATATTAGTGTTTCAAGAACATTTTGTTACTCGTGATTTCCACAGCAGAAGCTTTATGTAAAATGAAAAATTCGTTATTTATTAGAGCATTTATTGAATCAAGTTACATAAAATATAATCATTTTCCATTTAGACTATTTTAGCAGATCTGTGTCTTACTAAAGGTTTGCAAATTAGCTGTGTGGCACTAATTTGAATGGATATCCTATTCATATTAAACAAAACTTGCCTTAAAATAAAACTCATTTATTGGATTAATAATATAGAGAGTGTAAAAGATCATAAAATAATTTTTCTTGAATTTGTTTTTTAGAAAAAATATTTCATATTTATTTCATTTCCTACAGACACGTGCCGAAAATTGTATTTTTGCAGATTTCATTTCCAAACAGATTTAATTTATTTTTAATTGGAACTTCAATCAATGTGATGGCAACACTTTGAAAAAAGCTAATTTTTTTCCCATGAATGCGAAACGTGCTCGTGCAGCTGAAATTTTATTTTTATTTTGTAAGAAAAAAATTGTTGAAAAATATAGTTAAAATGTTTATTTAAAAATTCATTAAAAATAGAAATTTAATTTTAAGGTTCAAACATTGGTATCATTTAAAATATAAATTATTGATCTTTAACTTGATGTAAAAATCTTTTTTGTGCGGTAATATTTTCGGAAGTTATAGCAGAAACACGCCAGAATTTCGCTTAATTTTTAAATAAATAAAATTTTAATTAAAAATTCTTAAAAATAACCCCCAGGTGCACATTCCTGACCACCAAGGTATACACGTGCCAAATTTGGTAGCTGTAGGTCAAACGGTCTGGCCTGTAGAGAGCCAACACACACACACACATTTAGCTTTATTATAAGTATAGATATAGATATAGATTTTATTGAATATTGTACAGTGTTACTATTTTATCTTTTTCGTTTATCAAATGTTTAATTAGATTAGATTGCATTATTAGATTACATGAAATGTTTAATGTATTGATCTATTTTATTATAATGGCATCACACTAAAATTTCTTTAACTATATTGTTGAGATTTTAAATTAACCTTTTCCGCATTCATACTCATTGACATACTGTCAGACAATCATTACGATTATAGATTGTTTTTCTATTTTTATAGCTATCACGTATGTTTATGCTAAGAGTTTAAGCCAAATTTCATTTAACATGATATAAACGTTTTCAAGTTGTAATATCTACAAGTGAACAGATGAATAATTAATTTAATTTAGTTTAACGCATTATTTTCCAAAGCAATGCAATTGGGTTTTTGAGGTTTTCTTCGTAATTAAAAAAAAAAACTATCAGAACTACAGGACGACATCAGAGTTTGTGGCAACTCTCCGAATTTCACCACAACACGAAGGAAGTTAACATTGATCCAGGCCATCAAATGTAACGGGTACAAGGCCATATGGAAAGTGGAGCTTTTTGTGGAATCTTTTCTTAAACCTTTATCCTTTCAGTCCAGACGCCGATTTTTTACTAGTAGTTTCTTACTAGTAGTACCCTAGTAGGGTATCACCGATCATGAACGAAAGGACAGACATGTTTCTCTAAGATTTGTTTCTTCAAAATTGGACTGCGATATAAAATTTTGATGAAAACATTAAATATTAAACTCCATCCTTGTTGGTTGATGCATTTTTCAGTTACCATATTTGCAAATTGAACCATAAAACGATAAAACTAGTCTGATTGCTAAAAAAAAAGAAAAAAAACCTCTTGATTTTTAAAAGGGGTGTTTAACCTAAAGATGCATCAAAATCTAAAAGTAAAAATTTATTTCTCATTAAAATGATTTATCTTCCTTTATATTAAAAGCTAGAAATAAGAAAATAACATAACGAATGGTCTGCTAATTATTGTGAAATGCTATTAACCAAAACCTTTGGATTTCAACCTTATAACTTCTGCTAAGTATGACTTTAATCAAATAATGTAATGAATCGTATTTAAATACAAATCGAGATATCATAATGTCTGTTCGAAAATTTTTACTTCGCAATACAGGTCATAAATCACTTAAAAACAAAATAACGCCTGATTACTATTTCTGAAACTGGTGTTCCCTAATGGTATAAGCAACTAATGATACTTAATCGCAATGCAACAGAGATCATACAACGATCGTTTGCAATAAATCATATTAGAGTAAGTGCATTACATTTTTCTGGTGTTTATAATCACCAACGTATTGATCTCTAAGAGCAGGTAAACTTCCATTATGCCAGACGGGGTCTGTTTCGCAAGGACCTAGCTTAACTAATTATTCCTAGCAGCTATCGAATGTGATTTTTCATTAAACACATGGCGATTACAAAAGAAACTAATTAGCTAATGAATAACGATTCTTATATTTCTAATAAATTAATTGAATTCTTTAAATAAAAACAACGCTTCAATTTTTTTGTGAAACTGACAAATGATACTTAAAATACAATATTATTAGAAAAATATAGACAATAAGAGTTAATGATTTTGAAATACTAAATTTAATATGTGGTATAAAATGTAAAATAAGTTGATAATAACCAAAATAAAATAACCTTTCTCCTTTATCAGTGTTTTACAAAACTAACGATATTTAAAAAGAAATATTATCAAAAAGATATATACTATATATGAATTAATGAGCGGTTTTAGAATCTTTAATTTTAAATGTGATATAAAAATGTTAAAAAATATGTTGGTAATAAATCCAAAGAAAATAATTTTCTTCCGATTTTAGAGAAAACAATTTTATATCAGTGTAAAAGTTTATTTTTATTAATGAAATTTTTAATATTTTTAAACTTATTTCTAAAATAAAAATATATTTTCAATTTTTTTTAATGTTTTTGTCATGTTGTTATTACAATAACTCATTAAGCATTGTATTTCTTTAAACGCAAAAACTATCATACGTTGGCGTTAGAAATTAAATTTCATTATCATCTTTGATTCATAAGCAAGACTGTTATACAAATTCAAAAATAAAATTTTTTCATACTAGCTTTTGTATTTTTATCACATAGTGAAATATATCAGTAGTCTAGTGGACTAAGATAAGATAACTAAAGACAGGATGATGATGCAGACTGTTGTGACTGAACTATCAACCGAAAATTCTCTAAAGCATTGACAGTAACTCTTATGCAGCGGGGATCTGGAAAAAAAAATTACTGTTAGAGAAATACTAATGTAAGTTTATCTCTGAAAGATTTCCATGATTCTAATCTCCCTTTAAAGTGAAAAGTTGAGGTAGATTTCTACTTTATCTACCTGTCTGGTAGATCACTTTAATCGAAAGGAAGTACTGAGATGACATGTTGACAAAATTGCAGGTATTTGCTTCGATGGCTGCGTGTCCGAATTTAATTTTCATTGAAGAGCTACTATAGTGATAAACATTTCCTTGGAATTTTTCGAATTCAAATGTATTCAGTTGAACTGAATACCTCTGTGCGGATATCTGTAGAAGTATTATCTCAAGAGAACCCCTAATGCAGTAAGTTTACTTGTTTTGAATAATCTCCATAACTTCAAAATCCCCTCAAAAGTTATCTAATTTATCAACTTGTCTAGAGATTTCGAGTTATTTTGAAAAAAAGATAATACCGAAACAACTTGGTGACCAAGTCGTGTCTCTCGAATAAGAAGTTTCCATGTCCGAATCTGTCTTCCAATAAAGAACTAACATGGAAACTAGCCTAGATGTCCTTGAAATCATTCTAGGTCAAATATCTCCCCCCCCCCCCGATGGTGCGACATCGAAGTTTAAAGGAGAGCGCAGACTCCATATGCCTAGTTTATAAACTTACTTAGAGGTTCCGTGTTGTTTTGACCACAAGATATTACCGAAATGGTGTGATGTTAAAGTCGTGTTTCGCAAATAGGAGATTTCCTCGTCCTCGTCCGAATCTTTCCCTTCAAGAATTGACATGGGAATAAGCTTAGATGTGCTTGAAATCCTTCTAGGTCAAATGTCCTCCTGATAGCTTGGCGTGATAGTTTAAAGGAGAGCGCAGACTCTGATATCATCCTTGTCATACGACTATATGATAAATATGATATCTTGTCTGTTTCATAGTATTCCTTGTGTCTCTTCAAAAAGGAACATAAATATAACTAGAGGAACACAAAAGACTATATGTTTTTATTCCATGAGGACTGCCCAATTTCTCAAGAACTAATATTTTCAATATGAATCATTTACTTACATTTTAAATGGCATTTCAACTACATTTTTGTATTAACTGAATTAATTCATCTCCTTAAAATTGATATCTTTAAAGAAAAAATCCAAATTGCCAAATTGAGATAAGTCTTAACTATTAAGTGACTAAAGTGGCAGGATATCACAAATGCGATATTGGTCATATTAATAAGACGATTTGTTCTTTTTAAATAGATAACGAAATAAACGTTTGAAGATATTATTGATCTTTTTTTTTATTAATTTGCAAAACAAATCACCTTAATATACATTTCTAGCACCATCGGTTCCATCCTTTCAAATATTTATTTTTTGAAGCTCGAAGATATGAAATTTAATCAGTTATAAATATACAAATTTTTAAAATTTATTTTTATTAATATAACAGTAAGAAAAAAATAACATTGAATGAGATTTTACATTCAGCCTGGAAAATATTGGAATTAAAAGGTTTTCATGCTGAAATATTTTTATAAAATATTATTACTTTTATAAAAGCATTTCTTATTATAATTTTTCAGGAAAATATAGCTGGGCCTTTCATATATTGCAAAGCATGTTAACAACTTAAAAAACATTCTTGTGAATTTGCATATATATTTTGTATGCTTATTTACTCATAAAATCTTGGTATTTATTTTCATCTTCATCATCTCATTTATAATAACATATTTTTTAAATGCTAATATTTTCATACAACAGACTGGACGGGAAAACATGATATAACACACAAAAATTGTCTGTCTAGACATAATATTCCTCTACTATTCCGTCCAAGAAATGGATACAGTGTCAAAAATATACCCGAAAAAAAACTAATAATAAAACGGCATGGAGACCACGAACTTTTGAAGTTAGAAAAATCACTGCAACTCCCATTTTTTCTGCATCACAACTGCAGAAAAAACTTCAACAGCATTCTAGATTGTAAGAATCACACGGTACTCTTTATAGCAGCAACATAAAAAAAAAAGATAAAGATTTTTCCTTCATGTGATTGTACCTTTAACATCGGTTGTAAAACTGCCATAGTGTTAAGCTCGACGGCGGCGAATCTAAACTTGTGAAGCATAGTTACCGAAAGCTGAAAAATGTATATTTAGTTTACGGAGCATGTGCGACACAGATGGAGAAGAAAAATATAGGTAGTAATCTTTTTTTTTTTTTGCTACATCTTTTTTTGGCAAGTATTTTTGTAGACATAAATTCGATAAAAATTGTCAAAGAAGAATTGCTTTGGGCCTGAGTACTGAGATATATCCAAAAAAAATTCCTATAGTTATAGGTTGGAAGCAAGTTTATTTCTGATGTAAAGAATAATGTTAACATTGTGTATTTGCAGTATCAGAGAAATATATCAGAATTTATGAAAAGTATTTATATAAATTAAGATCTTGAAATAGCTCAGACCCCATAATTTGTATCCATATTTAAATACAATCCCTAGAAATATTTATGCTTATTTTAATTACATATGTATTGTTTCAAAGCAAGAATATATTGCTACTGAACTTCCTCCACTAAATCCGAAAAGTCAACTAGCTCGCTTGTAGTGGGCGTATGGTGTAACACAATCAACAGACCTCAGTTGAAAGAAACGACGTTTATTAACACGTAGAAAGGAATAAAGGACGACAAAATACAGCCGAGACTACACATGCAATACACGGCAGCACACACTTACAACAAACAGTAGCCCACAAGTAGTAATCGGTAGTAATAATAACCATAGCATACAAAGTGGCCAGACAAAATTCAGCAGGATGAGTAAAATCGTAGTTACACTCTACGGTCTCTCTAAACGCCTGCAATTCTCCACTGTCTCCTTGCCTTAGCTATATCCAACTGCCGACTCACTACTACATGATTGGCTACTCGACACACGACTCGATGCTGCTTCTATAATAAACTCCAGAATTCGCAAACAGCTGAATTAACCAAACACCTCAACACCACACGTAGCTTGCGCTTCGCTGGACTCGCTGGACAATTATTCGGAGTTGACACGCTATACGGCTCTAAACCTCTCGATGGCTTTATACACAGCTGTCTTCGACTTGGATTACCGGCCTTTTATAATTCCCAGAGCAGGACAGAGATGTTTCTGGAACAATCAAACATATCTCAGCTTCTATTAGCTCCATGGCTAAAATTCTTAAAGATTCCGATATTATCTATTTTATCTCCAAAGTCATCACCAAGTCGCCAAATAATCGCCAAGTTTATCTTCAAGCTTTGAGATCACTCATTCGGCATCTGATCAATATCATGCAGAGTTGATCGTAAAACTGCCTTACAAGTACGTGAACTAACTGTGCTGGGCTGCAACATATCAGAATTTTTTGAGAGAAAATTTGTGATTTATGATTGCCTAGTAGTAATCAGTAATAATTAGAATCCAAAATGGAAATACTGCTTCAGACCACTAATTATTCTTCTAAAGCAATAGTTATATCATTTTGTCGCAAAAATAGTTTTAGTTACAAATTTCCACTGCAAAGGTAAAATAAGTAACTACTGTTAAAAAGAAAGTGAGATTAATTCGATTTTTATTTTTCCATTTTTTTTTCAATAAACGTTATAATTCATTATTTGAGAATTATTTTCAATGAGATACTAATTTATTAAAATTTCCATCGCTACTAATTTAATTATCGGAAATATGTCATTTTATCTCTCCAGTGAAAAAGGAAAGTCCGTATTTCAATAAATGGACGTACTTCTAAATTAAATATTTCAACTCACTATCGCCCTACTAGAGTTCCGAGCTAATTTTCATTACTGTTTCTTTTTTATTCGAAAAGTGAAGAACAGTGAAAAAAAGTGAAAAATTTCTGACGATATGGCATGTTGCCAAATTAAGAGTATTTTCTCACCATTAAAACAAAATAAAACAATTACTAATTCATTCTGTCAGCAACAGCAAATTATGTTCTTAATTTTTACTTAATCTTTATTAAAATTATCTCTCTGAGATTTCCGTGTTAAGTGTGTCCATTTAAAAATCATCAGCACAACAGGATAAGTCGAGAAATAAATTGATTGTAAGAAACAATTTATTTCTTAATATTTTATCTCATTACTTATTTTTTACTGATAATAAAGTAGAAAAAAAGAAATAGGAGAATTAACGGATGGAGAATTTATTTTGATAAAATTATTCTTAGTATTTATTGATTTTTTTATGCTCTCCTTTTAAATACTTATAAAAGATGCTAATTCAATAGTTATTTCTATATTTATTATTAAATTTTTATTTTTTTTAACTGCCATGCATGTTTTAAACGCGAATTTTTTTTATTAAATATTAAAAAAATATTGAAAATGTTCTTAACTACCAATCAGTAAATGAATGATTCACAGTTAAATTTTAAAAGAAATCTATTTATGCCTCGTGAAATAACTAAAAGTTATTGGCCTTTGGTTTTATTTCATAAAAATATTATTTTCAATAAAATATAATTAAATCTCAAACACTAATTATGCTCTACAGAACAAATTAACATTGATATCATTTTGAAAGAATTTTTAAATTTCTTTTGCTTCTTCATTTAGAGAGTTTATGGAATATTTCAATTGTTTGCAATATAAATTCTTTTCAATATTAATTTTAATCATATTTTAAAATTAATAATTTCATTATTCAAAATCATAAACAATACAATAGATGGTTAAGTGCTACTTAATTACATTTAAAAGCGAAAAAATAAATTATTTTAATTAATTTCCAAACTGTAACTACATAGTGGACATTTGTAGGAAGAAATCTAACGTTTAACGTTAACGAAATTTTAAACAAAAATGTAAGTTAGAAGAATGCGAAAAATTTTAAAATATTATTTGAATACAGAATAATGCTTATTAGAGAAAACATAATCTTCACACCGAACTACTAATGTATTAAATTTTATTGATTTCTTAATAATATAATAACGGTTATATTTCTTTATAATTATACCAAGTATTCCCTCGATTGATGTTTATGGTAATATTATGATGCACGTTAAAACATAAGTTGATAGATAAAATTTTAATTTATTCATAAATAAAGGGCATGAAGTGTTCAGATATATAAAATAAATTTTTATGTAAATATATTGTATTCTGAACACCAAACCGATTTCATCTATGGAAGTCACTTTTCGATATGGTTAATTTGAAATAGAATCTCTTTATTTATTGATTTATATTTATAGGAATATCGATGAATGGATGATCCACTTAATGAAAAATATCATCAAAAGTTTAGTAAAAACAATATAATTTGCTTCTGACGTCTTTTAAATTATACTAAATGTCTGACATTAAAAAGATATTAAATCTTTTTTAAAGGAATATTTCACTTGCTATATCTTAGAAAAGAATATGTAGTTAACTCTTAAACAAATAGTAGTATCATGGGATCTTATTTAAATAACTTTTTAAACAGACTTACATATAGTTATAATCCAAGATATTTAAGCAATAATCGAAAGTTCGTAAATTGAAAATCGGATTCGTATGAATTTAAAATTTAGTATTTCTTATTTGTTAAGTCTATTTTAATTTTAAACCCAAACAATCTTGATTTTGAGTTGTTGTATCCACTTTATTATAAGTTTTTAATAAATATTTCTACATTAATTATTTGTGGAAGAAAAATTTATTTAGATTCAATAAAAATTGCCATATTATTCAGACATACTTAAAATATCCTTTAAAATTATTGGAGTAAGATACTGTGAATGATAAAATGTCTATGCTGAATGATTCTATCAACTTTATACTTTAAATCATCATTACTGAGGTGATGAACTCGAAAGTTGCCAAGTTCTGGCAACTCAAGACAGTAATTTAAACAGCCTTAACAGTGTTTAATCTAATGCTAAATTTCTCAAATTCTTGATTCTAAAACTATAAGTTTATTGATCCTTTTAAAACATACCCAATCATGAATCTAATAACGGATAATATCCGAAGTTAGTAAAAATATTGATATATGGGTTGATTATAAAGCAAATTTTGACTTTAACAATTCTGCGCTATAACACAAGTATAGTGAAGGAAAATCTTATTTCATTTTATTAGATTAGCATTCATTTATTAAAATCCGATTAAGGTGCTGAATCATAGAGTGAAAATTAGTATTAATGCTGAGTTTCGATGAGATCTTCCCACTTTCTATATATATTCGGTTTTAACAATTTTAAATCTATCAGCAATGATATATTGATTTTATCCATGAATAAATAATACGAGATTATTGGTAATAATATATACTAATTTCTGGAATATTTCTATAGTATAAATTTCCTCGGCTGAGAGAATTGTCTATTTCTTCTATAACAGATTGTTCACCTATCACTCAATCCAAAAGACCAATTACAGCTAACGTTTTTCTCTTCTCATTGATACTTTTAAACTTAAAATGAAGCCTTCACCTCTGGCTATGTGATACAATAGTCTATATTTGTGATTTAAAAAAAAGTATAACACTTTCATAATTATATAAGTTAACATTTATGCGTTGGAAACTATTTATGTATTATACAGTGAAAAGGAGATTCTAAGATATGATAAACAGGTTTCAGATTTAAAAAAAACTCATTCCTTGAATTAATAATTTTGATTTGTATGAAAATGTTGGAAATCATATTTTCTAGTCAATGAAAATAAATAATTCAATAGCAAGTATAACATTTATTTAAGCAAAATATTTCATTCTTTTCTTAACATATCTATTTTTTTTCAGACTGTATGAAACGATGCGTCTGAATTATCTCATCACATGATATAATAAAGGGATCAATATTGGAGTGATTGAAACAATGCTGAACAATGTTGTTTCATTATTGGTCATCTTCTTCATGCAAGGTAAGCAAATTTATCTAATATCTAAAAATGCGATGTTTAAAGTATTAAGTTCGAGAGAATAAGTTAATTAAATTTTTCACCTGGATTTAAAGCAGAGAATTATAGCATGAGGATATGATATTAATAAATAAACACCTAAAGCTTTTTTTTCAATTAAAATTAGTCCAATTCGTTATAAATTGCAAAAACACATGCAAGAAATTTAATAATTTTTAAAAAATATATAAGATGATATAACCATCTCCTATAATTTTGTATGGATCAGTAAAGTTCAAAAGTTTTAAAAATATGATATTATGGGATGTATTTAACAATCAGCATTTCCACGAAATTTTATTTCTTTTCTTATCTTTTATTGATTTATATATTCTTATACTTCCTTTTAAACCCTATTGGCGATAAAATTCATGAGAGATACAGTCTTTTCTTTTTTCAAAAAATGTATTTCATGAAATTGAATAATTTTATTTTATTTTATATTTTAAAAGCAATAATTTTATCCTTTACGCATAAAATGGAAAAATGACGCAATGTACTAACCACTATATGTGTACGAGCAATGCGCATATAATGTATTGAATATAAATTTAAAAAAATGTTTTTTTTATCAAATTCCTTACCTTTAAAGGAACATTTCTTATTTTTGAAACTGTGAATTATTTCAGGAACAACGTGTAAGCCTTTTTTTTTCTATATGAATTGCAGAAATTGCTAGCGTGTTATATATCATTATACATTGGTAATTTTTGAATTCTAATGATTGCATATTCAACGTTCTACATCCTTTCCTGGAAATCTGAATTTACATGGAAAAGAAAAAAATAAAATGTGAACCTCGAAGCGTGATCCAACATTTAATGAGACTAAATAAATGATTATAACTATTAAAAAATCAGGCAAAATCCTCAGAGAAATATCCAATGGTAGCTACTGCCTTTTCTTTCGTCTCAATACTTTAGTATGAGGGAATACGGAAAAATACGGAAACAGTACACATATATTCTTTTTATACTAAAACTATATAAAAACTATCTGCGTGTTACGCATCATTATATGGTTGCTATATTTACTTATTCAATGCTCTAAATAAGTTTCAGATTATTACAATCTTTTGCGTGAAAAAGAAATAACTTTTACCAGAATAATCACGATTCTCGATCGGACATTTAATTCGACCCGGTCATTGCATAAATATCGGTTACTATATAAAATTATGGGTAGTCATCACAGAATAGTCTACTAATGGCTTTGATATTGTTTGACATCTATATAAGAGCCATTATTAACAAGTAAAAGTCATTATTTAAAATTGAATTGAGATGTATTCTGCACACATTGCTGGATATTTTAATTTTTGTTTTATTCTGTAATATCATTAGATGCATCCGCTCTACTTTACGACTATTACAATATGGAATTAATGATGAAAAAATTACGATTTTTAGAAATGCATGCGTGACAGTGGCATTTCGCGTAAGAAGAATCAATCGTATTTATATTCTCAATTAACTTAAAGCAGATACTATAGTAGAAGATATTATTATTATTATTAAATTTAATAACATAAGAAAGAACTGAATCTCATAAGAAGAAGACAAAATAAAAAAAATGTATAATTAAAATTTAATTATTAGTGAATAATATCATGAATGCATTAAAAAATACTGATATATCTAACGATCTTTAAATTCAATGCTTGTAAGAAACGTATATAATATCTTTAAAAAACATCAGATGTCATATCTAAAAGCACAATTCATATCTAAAGTGGCACAGTTTGAAAACGGCAGAAATTATATAAAATGTATTAAAAAGTAACTTTCTCCCTCAATAAATTAAAATTGAAACGTAATTCAATCCACAAAATTTTTAATTCACTACGTCGTTAAAAAAATGTACCTCATTCCTCGCAGTCATCTCTATTATTAGTATCTCTAAATGGAGTCCTTATAATAGGTGGTCGAAATTGTTTCTGCACCAATGGAACCCAAGTACTTTTTTCAAAACACATCTTACATCAAGCCATCCAACCAGTTCAAATCTCGAGGTATATTTCGGATTCTCGAAGAAATGGAGACTTCTGATGTTTGGGATGAAGTCAGGGTAGTTAGTTCTTATATAGAAAATGATTTAAATTATAACAGAGATATTGGAATTAATGATGAAGAAATAAGAAGCACGGATTCAAGCAATGAGTTCTAAAGCAGAATTCTAAAATCAAGATAAATATGCTTTATAACGATATTGAGAGTGTTGTTGAGAGTCTGGATCAAAAGTGTACGCTATTTTTAATTACCCTTACTGAAAACGATGTTGTCCAAAGAAAAATATTTGTATAATTCTGACTGTTTTCCCCAAAAACTTATTTACGCTTTTATCGTATTAAAAAAAAAACTTTAATGTTATGATTCGATTTATCTAATATACGAAAGTGTTACGAACATATTCGTTTGCTTCGGTGATTGGTTGAGTTTTGTAATTGTTAATATTTCGAAAAAATATATTTTAGAAACAAAATAGAAATATAGGATGGACGAAAAGAAACATTTCCTAAAGGAAAAGATGAAAATTTTATAATGTAAAGGTTGCCAAAAATGTCATGTTACGTTAAACAAACTGATCTTTGGCAACTATTACATTATAAAGTTTTTGGAAGATCAATTTTTTAATATAACATGAGATCTTTTGGAAATACTAGGCATCTATCTTGTTTCAAACTAGCAATTTCACATGCTTGCCTTTTTTTTTAAATGAACAACATATTACCAGAAATTTAAAATATAATTTGAAAAGCATTTTATACGTAAGTATTTATACATTTGAATTACACAGTCAAAGAAGCCTTTAAGCGATCAGATCAGTAGTTTAAAAGTATTTATAGAGGTTACGGATTTTAAAAAAAAATTCTTTTAAATGAAAATCATAGTGAATGAATTTATAAAAGAAATATATTTAATTGTAGAAGTGTTTTACCTATTTATTACCTATTTAATTGTAGAAGTGTTTTACCTATTTATTTATTTGATCGATTCAGCTTACTAACATTCAGTTAATTTTAATAAAACTTATTTATAATTTAAATACTAATTAAATATTATTATTACTATTTAAGTATTATCTAAAGACAAAATGGAGCTGCGAAGTCATTTATGCACGGAATTTTCCAGATTCAGATCAAATCTTAATGAAATGTTTCAAATAATTAATAAATTTGTAAAAATGTATAAAAGCAGCCTCCATTTTTACCATGACGAAATACTTTTTTATTTTCTCAATAACATTAGTTTCTTTTTTACTCCAATTTTAATGTATATTGTAGAGGGACGAGACTCATCATGAGGCAGATGAAAACAATAGAGGAGTTTCAGGAACATTTATTTAGTTATTTTCTAATTTCCACAATTCACAAGACAAAACAAACACGAACACGAAAATACGCGAAAAGGAATACAATTTAATAATGACCTCCAAGAAGCAACATGAAAAATATACTATAAAGTTAATAGTAACGCCATCTGTTGTATCCAAAGAGAAGCTAGTAAGGTTATATTGTACATAATTCTTTTTCATTTCTTTCATCGTAAAGAAGCATCAACACCAGAAATTCTCAATATCAGAACCAAATTTTTAAGTAGTAAACTTTTACAGCTGCCATTTAGAGGCAATTTTTTTTTCATAAAATTGACAGGCAATATTGTTTGTTTCATCTTTAAATTAAACCTTCTCTAAAAGTTCTAATTTGAAGAAAAACATTTTATTTCAAGAGAGGTGCTGCTTCTCCCATGTAGAAAATTTAAGCATTTTCGTTTCTGGCCTGCTACTTTAAAGCGTAAATATTTTATCGATACAAACTGCCCACGGCACGCGAAAGATGTAAGATGGAAAAAAAAAAAAAACCTTTTAATATCAACATCTCTTTGCCGGAGGGGAAAATTCTAGAAGCAAAAAAATACAGTTTTTCAAATTCATGTATTAGCGATACGTCTATGTTCTGGATCTCATTTTTGATGTGTGTTTTTTCTATGATATGGAGAGAAAAAACGATAAGAACTCTTTTGTGCTTCTCTTTTGCATTATAATTCAATTTGTTTTACGTTTGAAGTCTACACTTCTCTCTTATGACTTGGGCTGGTAACTGGATTGCATGAAAATGCAGAGTTTGTAAATGAAGGTGTAGGAGGCACGAAAATCAATTTCGGAAGGAAAAGCAACGATTGCATTATTATTATGAAAAACAAAAAAACCCAAAATTACCATTCAGCCATTTACATTTCTCTTTTCTATGAAGAAAAAATATATTTAAATATAATTATTTTGCATAAAAATCACACAAGCAAATTTCTTTAAATTTGCATGCATTTATTTTTTATCCTTCATTTCCATATTTGCATAAATATATTTGAGAAAATAAAACAAATCATTTTAATGTTTATCTTTGATGAATTCACTAATAAAAACAATTCCTTTTTGGAATTTTCTGAATTAAGATTTATTTAAGTTGACATTGATTAAAAAGGATATGTAGCAGTTGCATTACTCTCTTTTAGATAATACATGACGATGTCTGATTTAGTACGCATCCCATGATGCATTACCGTTGTAATTAAAATGAGAAAAGATGCTGTTCTGTTAAGGTGCGTGCGTTTATGTCTTGCCTTGCCTTCGTGTTTGTGTTTGTTTTGTGTGAAATGTGATCAATAAATAATTGTTCCCGAAAACATACGTCCTTTTGCTTCCACTGCACGGATCATAATCATCTTCATTACACCACAGATGTTATTAAGCTCAATAGTTTATTAAAATAAATTTATTTTAATTAAAAAAATCATAATGCAATACAAGAACTTAGAACTACATAATATGATATAAATAAAAACTTACAAATTAGCTTTTGTCAGAGTAATGGATCATTTTACGGTTCATCTTAGAATAATTTACAAATAATATATTTTAACATTTTTATAGTATCCATTGCTTACATTTCAAATTGCTCAATGTATCTTGGTATACATTTTTACTGTTATTGTAGTGAATTCTGATTATAGTGCAGTTGCATTGGCAAATTTGCTACACTGATTTATATATTCTGTAGTAAATTGTGCTTTCTTTATTTTTTATATTAATTTAGTTTTATTTTAATTGTTTATTGTGAGATATTTTGTTATTTATGTTTGTCTTATAAATGGTCTAAATACCACCCATTCTGATAGATCATCTCTCCATTAACAAAATTTTAGTTATTTTTTTTTCTCATAAGAATTGCGTTACTGGATACTAAACAGAACATAAATCGATCTAATAATAAACCAATCTAGTAAGTATCACTATAAATTCATCTAGTGTATGAATGCAAAAATGCTGCTATTAATAAAGAACACATTAGAGGCGCTGTGTTCCTTATCGAAAAGAAGATAACTAGACAAATGCAGTAACGACAGCGAAGCTATTGGTAGCTTCGGGTAATTGTTTTGATATGGCATTTGATAAAAAAAGCTTGGAAATGAGTATTCAGTACTTGCCTGGTTCATCAAGGACTGGCATTATTTCATACTGTCTCATAAAAAAAAGTGTCATTGATGATTTTAGTACAAAATTAAAATACCTATGGGATATTTGAGAAGCAAGTATGAGAAAGGCAAGTAAGAGATTTATTAGTTAAATGTGAATCAAAAAGTAGGTTCAGGTACCTATGTAGGTTCAGGTACCTAAACGTCATTAGAAAGTAAAAGGAAAAATGTACTTTTCTAGTTTTTAAGATTTTCTCCATAAGTGTTAGCGAAAAAAAATTAAAATCTTTAATGTTTCTTGAGAACTTGTGCACCTGACTGTGTCAAGACTAGAAATGGTACTTTGTTTGCAATCAATTTTATAATTAAGGTTATAATTGACTAAGTGTGGTTTCTTCTTTAATGGATTTGATTTTATTCAGATTTTATTCTAGTTGCTAATAACTCGGGTATTTGCTTCATTTTTGTACTTTTGGAATTTTACGGTCTTGTTTTCACCAGAAGGTATAGTATCTCTCTGTTTGAGCTGAGGTGCGGCGGAAAACTTTCTTATTATTTTTGATCGAATAATCATGTTCTCCAAATTTTATTTAATTTTAAATTAAGATTTTCATGTCTCAAATTTATAAACTAAACTTTTATGCTTATTAAAGGGCCTATAACATTTTAATCATTAACAATTAAGAATTAGAGTTCTGCTGTGGGACACGGCAACCTGATGATAAGGTTTCAGATTTTTCACCCGATTTAACCAAAAAACCGTAATGTAAGAGGCTCTGGTGAAAGCTATATCCATTGGGGCCAAATGTTCTGCTGGTGTGGTGCGGAAGTTCGGAGAGGTGGTTAAAAATGACGAGGTCCGTCCCAAATTAGCTATAGTGTTGCTTTAAAACAAGAAGTTAATATACCCGAACTGAGCTAGAGTCACTTTGCCTCTAAATAATACTGTTTGATATTTGGCTGGCTTCTTGGGACTAGACTTTTACTGGTGATTTTGATAGAAAAGGCTGCAAATGTTTAAATTTAACGTTTTCTCTAATTGATTAAATAATTGTGTAAAATTAAATAATTGTGTCTTAATTGTGTAAAATTCCTTTTAAATTTTGGCTTGTTCATACATTTGGCTTGGTTTGGAAGGTTTTATAATTGAATTTTTAAAATAAATTATATATATATAGTAAATAGTTTATTTATGTTCTTTTTAATCTGTATTTTTTTATATTGAAGCCAATCATAATCCTTGTTCTTTTTTTTTTCTATCAACAGCTTTTGGTGATCTTCGCCAGAATTATTGGCTATATTTAATTTCAGTTTAATTCAAGTGATTCTGTTTAATTTTGTGTTGACGTAATTCAATCTCCATGATATCGTCAAATTGTCAGATATTAAAATCAAGCTATATCAACAGTTTTACATTTACTCTTCTCATTATGTATATGAACTGCACTATTGATGGTAAGTCCTAAGACATCATACCTCTAAAACGTAAATGTATTTAAAACGTAAATGTACGGCTCATCCAGCAGTTACGGTGCTAATTATGTAAATTTACTTTTTATTTGCCTTGTAAAATACATAAATATTAAATAGGATCATTTTTCTTGAGCTTCCAACAATGGGGAAAAAAATGCCAGTATTGTCATTATTCAAAGCATTTTTTCCGTTTGGAAATTAATGGGTTTCTCTCATGTTTCAAAAAATTATCTTTTGCGTCACGATAAAACAGCCGGTATATGCAGTTTATCTATTTATAATGAGAACATAAACTGAAAAACGTTACAATAGCTTCTTAGAATTAAGTTAAAACTAAAATAAAACTTTAAAAAAAGGAAAAAATTAGATTCAAAGAACAAAAATATTATCTTGAAAGAGAGTAACAAAGAGAAAACGTTAGTTAACAAAGAAAACGTTACTATCCTATCTTAATTTTATTACGTAATTGATTTTAATTTTCTTTCTTCCCTAGATAACAATTATCAGAAACATCGAATACCTTAAGACAAAAACAATGAAAGATAAAAGAAGTATATCGTCTAATGTAAAGTAATTATTTTCAGACGAAAAACATGTATAAAAAATGCAATCATGTATAAAGTTTTAATTAAGAAATGCATTATGTGATGTTATGCTAATGTTTTAATATTTAGTTCTAATATAATGTTCTATATTCAGTATTTTTCCAAAATACCGACAAACATAATGTTTCTGCAAATATTTAAGGCAATAGCGTTAAAAAAATGGCCAAGAAGTAATTTTGTATAACCCTGTTTCATTCGTTTTTATATCGAAAAATTCCTAAATTAATGCTGTAAACTTCTCCGAGCAAAATCATTAAAATTTTTCATTACAGATAATGAATAAATATCTTAAAAGAGAATAGCATAAATCTATTTTTAGAAAAGCAATTAGCTTTATTATACTATTTTATATGAACTAAGTTGTGATTTTTAATTAACATGATAGTGCGTATTTTGACTTTGAAAGTTCCTAGCGGATTTTAATCAGGAAGTTAAGTTTTAATTGTGCATCAAGAGGGTACATTCCTGTATAAAACCAGTTGGAATTGTCTCCCCAAAATTTTCTTGCATATTATCTAATACTAGTGTTTTCCCAGAAAATGTCCTTCATGGAACTGTAGCATAAAAGTTAGAAAATATGATCCTTTGGCGTGAATATATCCTTTTTTGTGGATCTTTAGCGTCATCCTTCGTGAGTTCAAATTTTTTGACAATTACAATACGTTCTCTTTAGTATGTATACGGGAAATTAAAAAAAAGATTTAAAATCGTTAAAATAACTCTGTTTTAATATATGTCACAAAACGATGTGTAAAAATATTTTAAGGCAATCATGGATTTTATGTCATATGTATGATATTAAATTGTAACTAATCACAATCAATATTTCCAATGAATCTATAACTTTTAAATGTTGTCCAAGTAAAAAAAATAATTATTAAAATTTTACTTAATTTTCAGTCTATAGGTTGTTGACTATTTAATAAATTTTAAAACGAATTATTTTTAAAATTGACGAGAATTATTTGAAAATTTTGTTATTGCTATTATTTTTTTTATTATCTAAGAGAGAAGGAAAGATTAAATAACTTTCTGACAAGGTCGTACCATTTTGATTAAGAGAGAAGGAAAGGAAATATATATATATATATATATATATATATATATATATATACAAAAGTATAAAAATCAAGTTAAATGGAAAAACACTATGAATACTATGAAGTTTGTACCTATTCCATTTTTGGTTTTTGTTTGAATAGATAATAATTTTGTTGCGTTTTTGAAATTGCTTCGCTTTAGTTTTCATTTTAGTTTAGTTTTCAAACTATTTCTTGCTTTAGATTGGTTACTTATATATATATATATATAAAAGTTTTATGATTTTATTTTGAACACTAGATTTTATCATTTACTAGTTAGCTGCATGGTGAAAAATAAGGATAATTATATATATTATTAGCTCTATATTTCATTTAGGATAAACTTCATAAAAGAAATAAGATCTATTTATATCATATATTTTGGACATAAAACTAGATAGACCTTTTGATCTATAAGAAAAAAAAATAAAGGCTAGACGAAAGCAAAAAAACTTGGCGTTGATGCCAAAAAACAACGTTGATGACTAGTTATTATTGGACCTGAGATAATATGTGAAAGCAATCCAAAAAAATACGTTTAATAAAATATGATAGTATTTAATAAAAATTAGAAATTATTGCTAGATATTTCCTAGCTAGAAAATTGGATTGCATTCTCTTATTTTTCTATTTTATATTTCGAAAAAAAAATCGAATTATTTCAATATTTTCCAATTTGCTATATAACTCTTTTTCACATTTCATTAAGGATTAACGAGTAATTGTCAGATTTCTCATGTTTTCCATCATCTAACTGCAGGATATATATATATATATATATATATATATATATATATATATGTACAAAAGTATAAAAATCTCGTACGGATAAAAATTCGTACACAAAAAGTATTATTCTAGATCGAATTAAATTTAAGCTTAACATTGGAAAAAACGATTTACTTTTTAATAATAAAAATAATGTTTACAAAGAATTCTGTGTGATTAAATTCTTGGATATTTACTTCGAATGTCTAAAATTGCCCAAAATTGTACATAATAATAATATATTTTTTCCTCTATCAGATAAAACAACTGTTTCAATAGCGTTTAGTTACACTTCAACTTTAAAGAAAAAATTTTTTAATTATAATTACTATGGCAAAAATTTAGATAAAATAAATATTACAGATTGTTACTGTAAAAAAGATAAATATAAAGATTTTATAGATGTTGATAAAGGTCATATTATTACAGGTAATTTAGAAATTATTGAATCCAACTCTTTAAGAGATTTAATGGGAAGAGGTACAAAATTTAGATTAAGAGAAAAAATAAACCACGAAAAAATCTTGATTTCTATTGGTAATGATTTGGATGTTTTTATTGCCAAATTATCTAGAAAATACCATTGGCCTGCGGAAGGTTTCAGAGAATGGAAGGTGAGAATTTTAAGGGAAATAAAAATAAAAATGAATTTTGATTTTGACAGATCTAAAGAACGTGGGATTTATTTTAGTAAAACATTGAAAAACGAAATAAAAAATTTAAAAGAAAAATTTGTTATTACAGTAATAGATAAATCAGCAAATAATTTCTGTTTAATTTGTAAATATCATTATAAAGAAATTTTAATTAATGAATATAACTCTAACGCAACTTATTTGTTAAAGAACACCGGGAAAAAGGAATTAGATAAAAGAATGCTAGCATTCGCAAAAAAAACCAAAACTAAGACTTGCTCTCTTAACTATCCTTATTTATTCCCAACAGTCAAATTTCATAAAAATCCATTAAAATTCAGATTTGTGACCTGTAGCACTGGCAGTTATAATTACTTTACGGGTAAACATTTCTTTAAATACTTAAAAATTATCCTGGACAAAATTAAAGATGAAGAACACTTTATTATTTCTAGTAATAAAGAAATTCTGGATTTTCTTAAAGTTAACAACATTAATAAACTTAATACTTTTGATTTCGAAAATTTGTACACTAATCTACCTCATAAAAAATTAATAAAAGTCTGCACTTTTGTCTATGACGAATATTTAAATGAAGATATCATTCCTAAAAATAACTGGCTTGAGTTATGTAATTTTAATATTACTGAAAATTACGTTTTTAATGGTATTAACTTTTATAAACAGGTTAAGGGCATTCCAATGGGAACGGCTTTCTCAAGTGCTTTGGCAAATATTTTTCTACATTACTATGAGAAAAAAATAATTAAATATACTTTGATAAACGGGTGGAGATATATTGATGACCTACTTCTGATTGACTTCGACAATACTAATATTGTAACTAATTGCTATCCAAAAGATTTAATTCTAACAGAAACGAATAAAAATCAACTTGAAGCTACCTTTCTGGATTTAAAAATCGAAATTGATTATGATAAAACAATAGTTGGTATATACGATAAAAGGGACGAATTCAACTTCAAAATAACAAAACTATGCAACTACCACTCCAATCTAAACTCTAAAATCTTCAAAAATCTAATTTTCTCACAAGTTAACAGGATAAAAAAGGTTTGCAATAATAAAAACTCCTATATTGAAGCATCAAACCACCTCATTAATAATTTAATTAAAAATGAATTTCCCCAAAATTACTGTAATGTCAATTTTTTAATTAAACAAGGTATGGTTTAGGATTAATCCTTTGGCTTAAATAAAAAATAGAACTTTCCTTGCATATTTTATCACTCAATAGGTGGCGCTGCGAGCTTACAATTTTTACCTAAATTGCCGTTAGCTTTGTTTTTAATGGGCGGGAATCACAATCGATAGCTTGGGATTTTCTGGACTGTTGGAAGGTAAGTTTTCTGCCTTTTCGTTATTTCTTGTGTGTTTAATTTTTCTGTTTATGGTATTTTGGTGTTTTTTGTTATTGTATTTTTACTTATTAGTGGTTTTTCTTCTAATTGGTTGTTTTGTATTTTCCTTTCTGTTAAAATGGTATATCTCTTAGGCCTAATTTCAGGGGATTTTCGGGTCACGAAGGAATCATTATTAGACGTTATGTCTGAATTTCCTTAACAGAAAAAATCCCTTTTTTGAATCCCTGCCAGAGGGTGACCCTTGAAAAAGTCTTCAGGCCGGATTCTTCCTTTTTTAATCTTTTTTTAATATTTTTATTTGGTGTTTTTGTTTTTCCATTTAACTTGATTTTTATACTTTTGTATCAGTTCATCTGTGTTTTAGAAGTAGCTGCATTTGCGCTCTCTAAATACTATGAAGTTTTTACCTGTTCCATTTTTGGTTTTGTTTGAATAGATTATAATTTTTGTTGCGATTTTGAAATTGTTTTGTTTTCGTTTTCATTTTAGTTTAGTTTTCAAACTATTTCTTGCTTTAGATTGGTTATATGTATATGTATATATATGACTTTACTCGCCTTTTAATGGTATGAATATTATCGCTTGAAATCCTTCAAACCATCATTAAAGGATAAATTGAATTATTTCAGCTATAAGAATAGAGGCATGTCAACACACACACAAACAATTGCACGCTCGCTTCCATGTTAAAAAAAAGGGAATATTTGGTCCCTAAACATTCCCAGTATAATATTTTAAAAATTAATTTACATTCACCTGCAAACATATAAAAATTAAAACAATAATAATAAGTACATGAAAACAGTAACACGAAACAGTAAATATGCTATTAAGCTGTAGGTGCACGAAACAGTGAACAGTAATTACATGTATAGCTTTATGTAATACAAGCTGAATGTGTTGTTAATATATGCAAAAAACGATTTCTTGTTGTTCAAATGTAATTAAATAAATCTCAAATTGATATTTCATGGTAAAGGTCTGGCTCATGTTCATGATAAATTAAATGGAATCAGAATATTTTATGTATTTTTTACACTTGTTGGTAAAATGTGTAGGATTTATCAAAATTTACTCTTTATTTGGGACGTGGTACTGATGAAATTAGAGGACAGAAGATGTTTGAAGCAATATGGCACTTATGACTTCATATAACTAAAAATTAATTTAAAATAGTTTTATTTTAAAAGAAATCAATTATGGTACATTAACTGTGTGTGAATAATAAATGTAATCTTTAACTGCACTTATAACAAAGATGAATATGTATTTGTATTGGCCGCAAAATTTGGTATAGAGCTATATAATTATTTGATAGACACAAAATGTATGTTAGAGCGATATTTTGCGAAATTTTAGTTAGAATTTTAATTACTTAAATCTAAGTAAAATATTGGCATTTTTAGAGATAACTTTCAAAAATATTTAAGCATAAAATTATTCTTTTTTATATTATCTTTAATTTCAAAAATATGTTTTAACCTATAAATTAAGCTTCTATTTTTAATGATTTTTTTAAAATTATATTTTCTTAGAATTTATTTCGTACAAAATAAATATAAAATTTTAACTTGCATGAGCACGTTACGGATGGATAGGAAAAATGAGCTTTTATCAAAGTATTGCCTTCATGTTCATAAAACTCAAATTTAAAGATTAAGCTGATTCTGACTACAGAGTTAATCAAGAAAAAGTTTAATCATTGAAAATTGTGAATGTTTGTATTAAATGAAATAAATATAATATATGATAGATTCAAAAACAATAAATGCAAGAAACGATTTTCTGTGCACTTTCAAAATATCTATATCATTAATTTAATCATTCAGTTCTATTGAACATCAAATATAGTTTAATATATAAAGAATATTTCTCTATTAAAGGCCCACAGTTAATTTTTAAACAATTAGTATGAGGTACAGGTGGTTATTAAAATAATGGAAACATCTATGAATAAAAGTGATTTTTTTTAATACACTTCACCAGTTATTTTTTATATAAATAGCAATGCATATATTCTAGTAGTGTGAGTCTTTGCTATTGAAATTTTGTAATTTCTTGATTTTTTTTCGAACACTTAAAATGTGGTACCTCTCAGTTTTTCAAAGATGCCAAATTGTAAAAACCCGTTTAGCTGGAGCAAGTGTGACCGACGCAATCCAACTTTTAGGCGTTTCTAGAGGCTCAATGTCTAAAGTCATGACAGCATGCCCATGGCAAGACAAACTCGGCAAAGCGAAATAGTGGGCAGAAAGATCGTCGGATATTTAAGCGGATTGTAATGTCTAAAAAGCGAACATCTTCAGCACAAGTGACCGGCAGCACTCACTACCCATCTAGATACTCCAATGTCAGTGATTACAGTTAAAAGGCAAATTCGTAAACAGAGCATTTATGGCAGAGCAGCAATTCCCAAGCCACTTGTCAGAGATGTTAATGGTAAACATAGTATACAATGGAGTCACACTCACAAAACCTGGTCGATTGATAAGTGGAAGAAAGTAATATGGTCTGAAGAATCGAGTTTCGCACTTTTTCTTACAACAGAACGGGTGCACGTTTGGAGGATACCTGCACAAGTCTCTGATCGTGATTGTCTCCTTCCAACTGTCAAGCATGGACGTGGATCTGTCATAATATGGGAAACCGTGTCTTGGCTTTCTGCTGGACTAATCGTAAACCTGGAAGAAAGGATCACTGGGAAAACTATAGAGGAATGTTAGCTAACGAGGTCCATCCTATGATGCAAATTTTGTTTCGTGCAGGAGAGGGAAGTTTTCAGTATGATAATGCACCTATCCATGCAGCGAAACTTGTTCAATCATGGTTTGATGAACTAGAGGATGAAGTTAAACATCTGCCTTGGCTCGCTCAATCACCCGTCCTCAATATAATTGAACCGTTATGATATGTTTTAGAGCGTTCAATATGGAATCGATATCCAACATGGGCATCTATCGCAGAGCCTTCACAATGTCTCCAGGAAGAATGGTAAAATATTCCTCTAAACACTATTCAACACTTTTATGAATAGATTCTTAGGCACATCGAAGTTGTATTACATGCCAAAGGCGGTTCTACACTATACTAATAAAGGATTCTTTATAAACCCAAGGTGTTTACAGTATTTTTATAACCACTTTTATATACTTGGGAAAATGATTTAAATGATGTGAAACTGATATATTAATACGTTTGAGTCAATAAATGTTCTGATGAAATATATATTTCAATTTTTACACATATATCCTCTTACCAGTCTGTCACATTTTTCAAAATCCTCTTAAAACTTTTCTATCTTGTAAATAAAGAACGATCCACTATTGCAATTAAAACCGATTGAATTGTAAAAAAACTGACAATGCAATAAGTACGAGCGATTTCAGACCTCTTCATCGACCATCTCGAAAAATAATATGCCAATCAGTCTCTGAAGTTTTTCTAAAGCATATTGGCTCAAAATAATAAAATTGTTAATTGTCCAAAAATGATAATATTCAGAACTCTAAAATTTTGTCATATTTGTTCTGAGAAATTTTAAACATTTAATTATCAAGATTGTTTTACTGAATATGATTCGTATGATCGAAGGAATGTATAAAATTTAGACTTCATAATTGGTTTCAGAAATACATTTATTGACTAAAACAAACAAAAACATAAAAAGATACGTATTACTTAAAGTCCTTAAATCATAATGAAAGTAAAATTGCGATAGAGTAAGAATAATGATAGAAAGAGCTTAAATTAATTATGCATCGAAATAGTGTACTAACAGTAACTGAACCGTATTCAAAAATCCTCACAATTAATATTGTTGCAGATTTTTTTTTATTTTTTATTTCGATCTATACATAAGCATCGAAATATAAATATCGGTTTTTTCGATAAGGTATTTCAAAACTGACATAAGATTTATTTAAATTTAACTTAAAGTAATTCAGAAATAGGTTCTATCAGCTAATTATAGCTCACCCATGCATCAGACAAATAGCCAACTGAAGGGCACAATTTATTTATCGTCGTTCAATTTCTATAGATTTGAAAGAGAAGGCTTCATATGCTATGGGAGTTTACACCGGTACTGCAGCCCTCTCATTCGCAAGCTGGGAAGAAATAATGACTATTTGTACTGCCGTAAATTCCTGCACAGAAAGAAAAAAAAACATTCATGCAATCGGCAGCTAGTTTTATTGCTTCTGTTAAAGTCCTCCGACTTCTGTGGAAATATATTTTCCCGCAAGATTCCGAGGTTTCATCGCTTCACTTGCGAAAAAAAGTAATTTTGTTAAAAGATTTCAGTTCGTGAAAACAGTCGAAGTTCAAACCTGCTGGGATTACACAAGAAGAATGAGGGAATTTGAGGGTTTTTTTCCCTCTTTCGGGGAGAAATTTCAGATGTACTTGAAATGTTACTAACAAATTTAATGATTTTTTTTATAACAACGTTTACTTCATAGGATTTATATTATGTCCAACCTGGTTAAGAAAAAGATTTAAGCAAAGCTTTTTCAAGATTACTAATTTAATTGCTTAAATAATTTTTAAATATTATTCTGAGCAATATTTTGTTAACTAATGATTTTTCCAACTAATGATTAAAGTGTATTATTGCTATAGAAGATTAGTGCAATTTGACTTTTATCATCAAAATAACGCACATTTTCTATTATCTAGTCATTTAATGTACAATTTCGATTAAATGTCTGTTGCTATTTTTTCATCTTTTTAATGGATGATTTTTGTGATCGAAATATATATTAATCCTTTCTAGGGCTGTAGGAAGTATGCTTTCCACCAAATTTATCAATCTTTGCATGAAATTATGTAGGTTGGCATTAGTTCTGACAATTTTTTTTAGAAAGACAGAAACTTAGATGCTTCAGTTCTTTATCTTACACAAAATGACGTGTCTTGATTTTTTACTTAATTATTAATTAACCAAATTAATTAATTAATCAAATTAATTAATTAATCAAATTAATTTTTTTCTAATAAGCTAAATGAATTTCTTTTCTTATTCTAATTTCATACCTAAAAATATATTTACATAAGATGACTAGAAAAAATGGCCTTTTAAAGGGTTAACCCATATAATTTCCTCATTTAAAATCATAATGGTATTTCCATTAACTAATGAAAATTATTGATAGTAAATCGTCGTAAAAATACTTTTAAAGAAAATTTAAAATAAAATATTAACAATCTGAGATTTATTTTATAACCAAATGAATATTTATTTTGTTCTTTATTTAATACTCGTATATTAATATCCAATGTCTGTGATGACACTGGTATTAATGGACAAGGTGGTGGCAAGAAATGTCAGCTCTTTTAAAGTTTCTTCAGATATCTAGTTTTGAGCTAAAAGCGTTAGACACTTTAAAAGTTTTATCGGTTCTGAAAAACCCGATTCACTAGCTGCGATGAAATAATAACCATTTGTTCTTCTTGTGAATTCCTGTGAAAAAAAAGAAGGAAACCCTCTTGAAATCGGTGGCTGACTTTATTACCCCTATTGAAGCCGTCCGACTGAACTGGATATATATTTCCCCCTATGATCCGAAAGTTTCAACGCTTCACTTGCGAAAAAAAAGTAATTTCGTTAAAAGATTCCTGTTCTTGAAAACGTTAGAGGTTCATATCTTCCGAGATTACTTAGGAAAAATTGGCAAATTTAAGATTTTTTTTCTTAAATTTTTTTGAAAATATTTGTTACCGAACTAAGTGACATTTTCCTTTAGGAATATTTTGATGATACTATTTGAAATTACAGTGGGAAACTTTAAATTGAAAAAACTGGAATGTAATTCATTTTTAAGTTTGTTTAAGAATCGTATGTTTGAATCTTAATTAAATGTAGTTAAGAGAGTTCTTAATAATAGAAAACAGTTTAAATAAAATATCAGTTCAATCCCTTGAATCGGAATATAACTTGAATTAGAATATAGGCTATTTGAATTATAGTGAAAATTCTAAAGTTCAAAATGCATATACGATATATATGTAGAATGTTCAATACAGTTTGCATATCCTATATGCAGTCTTAAAGGAGTTCAAAAAATTTAAATGGGAGAGAGAAGTCTAATTTTTTAAAAATAAATCCTCATATCGGAGGCAGGAATTATAGGAAAAAGTAAATAGTTTATTATTTAAATACGAATCAGGAAATGTGTGTTTAAATGCTAGCAATTAGTATAAGTAAACCACAGGCTTATAGGAAAGATACGCGATATTAAAAGAAAAAAAAGAAATAACAGATATTTTAATGTTTATCTTTCTACAATATTATTAAGAAATTAAAAACTATGAATCATTACATTGTGCTAAAAATGTACAATGATCGGTGTAATTCGATATGTTTTTATAAAAAATCGTACGTCTTCAGTTCATATATACTGAAGCGCAGTATATTAATTTGCTCTTTAATTGTACAAAAGATAATGAGAACACAAATATAAGGGATTTAAAATATTTTAAAAGAAATTTCAAGTATTTTAAAGAGTTAAAACTGTTTTTATAATCTGCTCGATTATTACTAATTTCGATTTCGATTTTTACTAATACTAATGCTAATATAATGGCATGCATTTTTTCATATATTTTTAGTAGAGATGAGATTGAATTCGATACACATTTTGGATTCAAAATCCAAAATTTAATTTATATTTGATATATAAATTATATCTGATATATTGGATATATATACTTCATATCAAGATCACATACACGTATTATTTATCTCGTTTCTTTGGTTTTCCATTTAAAGTGTTCGCATACACAGAAACAGTTAAATATACAAAATGGCTATCATTTGACGTATTTGCTTCAAAATTTGACGTTTATCTGCAATTTTTTGCTTCAATACAGCATGTTAAACTCCCCATTTAGATTGTTGAACTTTCGAGGCATAATTTCAGTCATTCACAATTACATAAATAAAAAAAGGCTTACTGAAAGATTTATTCAAAATTTGGAACATATATAACATTTTATCCATAAACCATATGCGAGATTTCATGCATTTACATATTTTTTTAATTATTTTATCCTTAGAGAGATTAATAGCAGATAAAACATACATAATTTCTTAAGATAATTTTTTGGGGATTCACAAAGAAATAGAAAGTAAAATTTATTCGAATAAAAATATCTTTTTTTAAAATTTGTAGTTCTTGTGCCTATATCTGCAATTATTTTCAGAGTTAATTGGTTTTTGAAACACACACGAATAACTTTATATTTTTAATGAAACAATATCAATATATTCAATATATTGTAACATGGACCTTTTATTTTCCTTTTTAAAATTAGATAGATATTAAAATATATTTCCAAATTTGACATTTTGACGTATTTTTGCTTTCACAAAATTTTCAAATATTAAAAAAGTGAGTATTAAACAAGAGCTAATAAATATAACATTATCTATCAGATGAAATTATTATAAATAAATGGAGAATTGTTGGCAATTTGAAATTATTATAAATAAGTGGAAAATTATTGAAATTACATTGGATGAATTCTTATGTAATTCTTCTACTTGAGTTACTAAGTATCTTACCAACTAAGTATCATTACTATTACTTACTATCATTTTAAAAACATTTTTTTAAATAGGAATGTTATTTGCTTCTATTTTTACTGATAACTGTAAATTTTTTAGTAGAAAACTCTATTGCTATACTTTTGTAATATGGTTATTTTACAATTAGTTTCAAATGAAATATGTACTAAAATAAGATTAAGAAGTGGACTTTCATTGTAATTTTATGTATTCAAAAGCTTTTATATTTTAGAATAATAAATATGAAAAAGAAGCACGTATATACAAGTAATATTTTTAGAATGACTGCATAAGGCAAAAAAAATTATTTACGATAATTTATCAATGTTAAGCTTTAAAAAAATCTAAAAGAATATCCCAAGAGAAATAAAAGTGGATTCTGAATGAAAGTAAGAGAAAAAAGAAAGCTGGAGTAAAAACAAAGTTGTAGCCATCTTGTCTTATATCATTATGTACTTGGACTTGTTTTCACTTCTCCCTAAAAAGTAAAAATTAAAAACATGAAAGCGAATGTAAATAAAGTAATAATACGTAAATAAAATTATTATTTATATTATATTATTTTATTACGTATATTTTATTACGTAAATAAAATATGTAAATAAAAAAATGAAAGCGAAAATAATTTGATCTTGTAATTTAAAGGGATTCTGTTCATGGTAAAACATTATTTTTAAATAAATAAAATCATGTATAAATTTAAATAGGAAATGTATTATGTATGCCTGGTTAACGCAATGTTTTTAAAAATACCAAATTATATTTTTAATAGAGCATCGTTGTTGTAAGATAGATATAATACAGCGTTATAAATAACAGTAATAAAACAGCATTCCAAGATACATTTATACTATTCAATTGTCTACACTTTTTAAACAAAAAAAAATCAATAATGAAAAGTCATGTATTTTGATGAGCGAAAATTGTGTCTAATTTGCAATAAATATATTTCAGATAACAAATTTGAAGAATCATAATAAAAAAATTTAATTTAAGTAATCCAGATATGTTTATCGGAAGTAACCCAGAATTCCTTCACACACACACACGCGCACGCACACATATATATATATATATATATATATATATATATATATATATAATGAATATATATATATATACATATAAGTCGTTAAATAAAATTTTATAAAGCTGCATTCCATTTAGATTACATTACATGAGCGAATGAAAACTACTTATATCACATGTTTAGGAATTGAAATCAGATATAACTTTTGAATTGTTATAAAATATTTAGAAATCTATACGAAAGATTAAACAAATTTTCAATGCCATCATAATCTCAACAACGTTGCGGAAAGTTATGATGTTAACGACGTTGCTAAACCAGCTAAAACAATTTATAGCGTTGAAAAATATCGATTTTTTTTTAATTCATAGTGAAAAAATTATCATAGTTTCCAAACCAAAAAAGCTACTTCATGAAAATATATCGAATTTCTTGAAATATTTTTTAACCGGCGATTTTCTTGTCTCTGATATCTAAGTGTAAAAATAAATAATAATAATGCGTTTTATCAACATGGCGCAACAGTTACTTCAGAAACTTCACAAGTCATCAATCATCTAATTTCAGTTGCTTTACAGTGATCAAGTTTGCCATGTCATCTTAAAATATAGAACGCCATTTTTGATGCTACAAAACGGCATCCTAAAACATCATCAAAACCAAACGATAAAAGCAAACTCCAAAGCTAATTTTTATAAATATTTTGTGCATCACGACGATATTAAATTCTTCTTTTTACATATTTAAAGCCTTGGCCTAAAATGAATAGATAAATTCACTATCGCAACTGTATGTTTCATAATACATGAATGGACCAATTATCTGTATATCGAACAGAACGATCACCGTCATCTCAAAAATATCCTAAAGCACTTTTACATTAGTCTTACGGAAAAAATTATGGCTGTCGAAAATTGCCAAAAATCACTTTATATTAGACTTTTTGAAGGTCTTTGAAAATTGTCTACATCATTTTTAAATTAGACTTTTTAAAAAATTCAAGGTCGTTGAAAGTTGTCTAAAGCACTTTTATAATAGACTTTTTTGGAAAATTCAAGGTCATTGAAAATTACCTAAAGCACTTTTATCTTAGACTTTTAAATTACAAGTAGCACTTTTACATAGCAATTTTATATATGCTTGAAGACTGGAAAAAAAGATCCTGATCTAAAATTGCTTCTCTGTTATTTCAGATAATATAGCAATAATTGATATAAAAAACATTTTGTAATAAATTAAATTTAGAAAAGAAACATCGCCAATTTCTTGTACGTTAACTGAAGAATATGTGATAGGAATTCTTTAGCCATTAAAATATACGGAAGGCTGTTTTATCTTTCAATGCTTGCCCATTAAAGTTTCAGGAAACACATACTACCAGTGAAAGACAATCTTTTTTTTGTCCTCTTCCAATTTCTCTAGAATTCAAACTGAACGCTACTTACACTCTAACAGCTTTTAGCAGTACAGCAGAATTCTCATTCGCAGACGGAAAGAAATAATGACTATTTGTACTACTGTAAATTCCAGTACAGGAAAGGAAAAAAGAATATGAAGACTTTTACACAATCGGTAGATAGCTTTATTGCTTCAATTCAAGCCTGCTGACTTCTCTGGAAATATATTTTCCCGCAAGATTCCGAGGTTTCATCGCTTCACTTGCGAAAAAAGTAATTTTGTTAAAAGATTTCTATTCGTGAAAACACTCGAGATTCAGCCCTGCTGGGATTACATAAGAAGAATGAGGGAATTGTGGTTTTCCTTTTCTGAGGGGAATTTCCAGATATACTTAAAATATTACCAGTGATATGTAATAGAAAATTTTGTAGAAACGAATATTATGTAAAAGTTACATTCAAATCAGCTTGGTTAAGAGGAAACTGAATAGCTGGATATTCCAAAAGAAAACAATATATTTGTTTAATTTATATTGGGCTGCTGTTTTATTTATAGGACAATTGATTTAAATGTATATAAAATAAAAGAAACAATTAATATCTACATATTTTCGTAAATTATTATAAATAGACCGAATTTAATAACTTATTAGGGGAATGGAATTTAAAGAAAAATTAATTAAAAGAATGGACTTTTAATTCACCCGTAAAATTATGTCATTCTTTTAGCCCATTAAATAAAAATAAAGTCATTTTTTTCCTTAAACATACATATATAGTTTTTAAATACATCCAGTTGTCCTTTAAATAGGACAACGTTCCGATACCCACCTGTTTTTCAAATCGCCCATACTTCTATATCGCACTTTTTGAATTCAGGGAACGAAGTATCTTTTTATTTTTTCATGACAGGGGGCAGGAAGCAACAAAAGGTTGGTATGCCCTCAAATATTCCTTGATATTAGTCCCTTTCTCTTTGTCCCAAGTTCTTTTGGGTATGCTATTGCACATATGCTTGGGAAGCGTGTTTTTATTGCTTCTTTCTCTTTCCATTAATTGAATTGCTTCTTTATTTTGTAGTTGGGAATTTGCCTGGTCATTTTTATTGTTTTAAAATTGTCAGGAAATTTCTAACAGCGTAGGAAACTCTTGAATATAAAATATGTATAACTTAAATGCATTTTAGGCATAAAAAGAAGAATTTAACTTCCAGCACAATTCCTTCCGCCGTATTTAATATATAAATTAGCAAATTTACTCTGAATCCTCAAAATGATTCATTCTATTCATTCAATCTCAATCATTCCATAATGAGCAAATTAGTGGAGCGTATTCACCGAAATACAACTGTTTTAATCAGAGTTCAGTTGCAAAATCTGGTTTATATCAAATAATTCAGACCTTGTATCTTCTATAGAAGATAAGTCAAAATTGGTAAAAGGGGAAACTCTCAGAGATGCCGAACTCTTCATTACTGTTAATTTTTCAATTGGTTTGCAATATTGGTTTCCTTGTTTACAATCCTAATGTAAATTTGATGACACTACTCGCTTAACTATTATTAGAGAATCAAAATTTTGTCTATTTCAAAATTTTAATTATTGATTAATACATATTTTAACTTACATAATTTCAAATGTCATAATTCAGACCTTTAATAATTTAAAACTACACTGACATTTGAATTATTTATAGAAAGTTACAGAATAAGTTCTCTAATCTAGAAAATTCTTGATAAAGAATATTCTGTAGTGAACAAAATTATCTAAGGGTTATTTTATAACTAGGAGACATTTTATTTTACTTTCTTCAGATTGTTGTGCTTCTTTTTCTGTGTTAACAGTTTGAGTCTCCTTAAACTTGTTTGTTAAAGATTTAGAAATATCGTCTTTCTTTAAATCTCCACTAATTTTCAGTCTAATTTCATCATACTTAAAGATTTGTTTTGCACACAAAAAAAATACATGGTTTTTAGGTGACCCGTTAAGATTTTGTGTTATTTCTTTAAACATTTAAGTTTTAAGAAATCAAAAAAAAAATCAGGAACTCAACTTTTAGAAGCAATTACAAAATATATTTAAAAATATTTATATGAGTTTTAAACATAGTGTAAAGCATGGTCATGGTCATATAATGAATTCTGCTGATAACAAAATGTCACCATTTTGACTCCCTAAACATTTATAATAATTTTCAAATAAAGAATTGTTATGTCCTATCAAAAGCAATGCATGCTTATTTCTTCTGTTAATTTACCTATCACTTTAAATAATAATAATAATTGAACACATTTTGATTTGTCATGCTCTTGCTTAAATTATCTTTAAAATGGTTAACTTTATTGTATCATTATATTCTCCATTAAAACTTCAAGATGCACTTTTCTCAAAAGACTTCTACAATTTTGGCCCCGGCAATAGTATAGATATGAGTTTTAAATTTCTTTTTATTAAGCTTATAACAGCTAAAATTAAATTTAGATGCACAAATTTGTATTTAAAAACCACAAAACAAATTTTATTAATTTTTCTTCTTATGCTTTTAGTTTAATATGACTGAATGCTATCTTATTAAATTAATTATAGTGGCAATTATTAAATAATTATAAGAATAAATAAACAGATAGTATGTCTGCTTTTGACAGATTCAATCCAAAATGAGACATAAATCTTCGATTTTGACATTAAAATGCGCACATTTATTTTGTTACATTTTCACTTTCACGTATATGATGCGCAGATAAATATTCAGACTCCAGATTTTAAGGAATCGCCATGTTCCACAACTGTTCCAATACTACATTTTTGGCACAACACATCTAGCTGTCTGTTTGTTTATAACAAAGATAGCTCAAAAACTCTTTGAGCCAGATAGAAAAATTTTGGCATAAAATTTTTACACAAAATTTGTATATTTCTGTCAGATTTGAGCCAATTACAATCAGAGGTTTTTCCGAATAAAAAATAACTTAATTCCAAAAGGATATTAGCTAGATGGATAAAATTTATTAGGCATATTTAATATCTAGTATAGATTTCAATCAAATTTGGAATCAAATCAATCCATCATCCTGTCGACTTCTACTTTCACAAGTATGTAAATAAGATATGCAATTTTTGTGATAATAATTATAGTTTTGTCTCATATTTTCGATTTCATCTTTCGAAATAAAGCGCCTAAAACGGAAATTCGATTTTCGGATACTTATTGTTAAATGCCAGGGATTAGTTACCTGGAATCCCACTACAAATTAAGTAAAAAACTAAATTTACGCAAATATCAGTATTTCTTAATTAATTAATGATAATTAATTAACATTAATTAATTCTTAATTAATGTTATCCTACTCTTACGGCTTCGATCTTATTTGTCTTATATAGCGTTGGCAACTTTTCTAGAAAGCCAAGCAAAAAATATTTGAGAACAGTCGCGGCAGATTCGTTAATATTCAAGGTATCGACATTCTGATTATTGTTTTCAGATGCTTTCATTTCTTGCCAAAAGTCGACACATTTTGCGACATTCTTTACTATTACAAATTTATTAAATCTGAAGTCAATTTTTTCCTCCGAATTCTTGTGCTCATTATCAACAAAGCATCATTTCAAGAGTGAATTTTTTATCTCCTCTAAACAAAAATGATATTTACATATACTTGAACAAAGGATTAAACTTTTAGCGAAGCAATATCAATTTCTGCAATGCTGCGACATATGCATTTTCTGAATTTTTAAACGAAATAGGTACTAAAATACATCTCCAAATTTGCCACTCAACGCATTTTTGTATTCTCAAAAGTTATTAGATTTCAGAAAAATGATTATGAAAGAAGAGCTATACGCATTATTTTTACATTCTTAGAATGAGTTCGTAATAACAACATTTTATTAAAATTCCGTTTGAAAACAATTCAATGATCCCAAAAAAAGAAAAAAACTCTTAAAAGAAAACTGAAGGAAAAAAAAAACAGTCATCATTTTGCCTTATCTTATGATGCACTGCTTTTCTTTTAAACTTTTTCTCAATAGTAAACTTTAGAAACGTCTACTATGCAAACACATAAAAAAATCAGAGAAAAAGGGTGATGAGCGTACAAAGTAAGAAAATCCTGTTCAAAAGAAAAGCATTGTGTTTAAAGAAATTTAATCATGTATAAAGTTTCAATTGATAAATATATTATGTAAATATGTATGTATGGCTAATACAACATTTAAAAAAATTCTTAATTCAATCCTTAATCAGAAAGTCACTTACATTGTAAACATTAAAAAAGTAGTGATAAAACAATGGTTCAAAAATAATTTTGAATATTCTTTCTCCAATTATATTTTAAAAGTTGGAAATTTTTCACCTACTCCACCGAGAAAAAAATTTGACACTTTATAATATTTTATTATACACTAGGCGCCTTTGTAGATCAATTGGTTCACGGTGATTATTAGAATTTAAAAGTTTCAATTAAATATGAAGCGGATTTTAAAGGATTTTTGCCATAGCTTCAGAAAATATTACGATTTTAAAATGTTTTTACATCATTTAACAGTTAAATATCTAATTTCTAAACTTTTGAAGACAGATGCATATTTTTTAATGAGAAAATGCTCTAAATGGACATAAATAATTATATTAATTATGTTTTCTTTTGTTTCAATCTATTAATGTAATTTTAAAAAAATTTCAAGTCTAAATTCCATATAGTTTTTTCATCCTCCAAATCATTTTTATTGAATACTCTTGGCATTCTAACTTTTAAATTTAAACAAATATATCAGCATTCTGCGAATAATTTTAACGAAGTCATTAAGCTTTGAGTATCATAATTTTAAGACCATTTTTATGAAACCATTTATTTATACTTTTATTTTATTTTTTACTATCGGCCTTTTATTACCTAAATTCTGTCTTACGTTTATCTTAGTAATACTTTGTATTTTGAAAATTACTTTCAAAAATTTGTAAAATTAAGTTGAAATTTATGAATAAATGTTTTGTTAATTTGAATATTAGGTTCATTAGATTTGCCATCTGAATAACTCATTATAATCTCAAAATAGTTTAATACTCGCTTTTATAACAAGTTAGATATAAATATATAAGTTTTCTTTAGTGTTTTAATTTTGATCTAAATCAAAAATAATAATCTGAATTTATTTCACTTTCTTGAAAAAGGCTTTTCGGCATTTAATATTATTTAGAAATATATTTAAGACCGCAAAGGCGTAATGAAAAATATTATTAGTGATACAATTCTCTCATTTACCTTAACTTATGTAATAGTAGGACAAAGGTTTAAAGAATTTGAAACATGACTATAAAAATTTTAATAAGTATTTCATATTGAATATATCTATACATTCTTTTTAATTTTGCTCCAACTAAACTTATTTCAGAGACCTCTTAAAATAAGATTCTACAAACAATAATAAATTCTAAAACTTTGTTTTGCCCATTTCTTTTATAATTTTTCGATCATTTCCTCAATGGCCATTTTTCATTAAATTACATAATATTACAATGATAATAAAATAAAAATCAATTAGTACTATGTTCTTACGAAAAGTTTTTCAGACAATCATTTTTTAAGAAATTCTGGATAATATACGATCTTTCGAAACAAAGCATATTTACTATAAATAAGAGGTATTGTGGTTTTATTATTAATACTCAATTTTATCATTTAACACCACGCAGTCTGAACAATAAAGATAAGTTAAGTTGTCATTATATTGAGGCTAAACGACATGAAAAAAATGAAACTTCTTGATATAGTGTACTTATTATTTGGTATGATATTTACTTTTGAAAATATTACAAGAGATTTAAAGGCATAGATGAAAGCTCAAATGCATGCAACCGAAATTAATAATAATGACTACAGGTCATTATTGGATTTAAAAGAATATATTAAGCTTACAGAAAGTCTCTTTTTTAAATTTAGTGTAAAACATGATTAAGAATGGAAAACAATTTCAAAATCTGTTTTTAAACTAGAAAATGCTGAATGAGTTTTCTGTTTAGAATTCAAGAACAAATATTTCATGATAATACTTTAAATCTTTCAATCACTTTCTAATTTACAATTCAATTCCGAATTTCTTGTTTCAGTAATATTATATAGGCTGTTTCAGTGAACCGTTTCAGAACTTCTAAGAGTGGTAGAGTACATCCTGACGAACCAAAATCATATACCCATGAGCAGTCAGAAATGCTTTCCTGACGCGATAGATGGCGTTATGTCAAAAGTCCGAGCTTTCGTGCAGGGAATCTTTATTTCGCACAAGAACGCCAAGTTAGTAGGATGGATGGTTACACGATCGCAGAGTTAGCTAATATGCATTTGGAGTACGGGGCTGTAAATTGTAGTGAGCCAGCCGCACAGCATTTGTACGCGGAACGATATCCGGCGAGGCGTATTCCCAGTCATAATTTCTTTGCAAGACTGCACCAGAGGTTAGCTGAGATAGGTTCATTAGAAAGAGCTCACAGGAATAGGGTTAGAACAACACGGACTACAGACGCCGAACAGAATGTGTTGCAGCATGTACAGAGGGATCCAAGGGCGAGTACCCGAAGTGTAGGAAAAGCAGTCGGGGTTTCCCACTGCAGCGCCTGGAGGATTCTCCGAGCAGAAGACATGCATCCGTTTCACGTGCAGCGTGTCCAGACAGAGAAACCGGAGGATTATGTACCTCGTATTGCTTTCGCACAGTGGTACCTGGGAAAATGTGCTACAAATTCCCTTTTTCCTTCTGAAGTGTTGTTTTCCGATGAGGCATCCTTCACAAGGGAAGGAATTTTCAACACGCATAACGACCATATCTGGGCGGTCGAGCATGCAATACGACTTCGTGCAGCACAGAATAAATTTTCGGTCAATGTATGGGCCGGTATTGTGGGAGATCACCTCATCGGACCTAACCTGTTACCGGGTCGTCTAACCGGAGCTACGTACTTGCTCTTTCTGCAGCAAGTATTGCCACAACTTTTGAGATATGAACAAGAGACAATGTGGTTCCAACACGATGGAGCCCCTGCCCATTATAGCGGAGATGTTCGAAACTACCTGGATGACACATTTGGTCAACGGTTGATCGGACGTTGGCCTGCTCGGTCACCCGACTTATCATGTCTTGATTTTTATTTCTGGGGTCATATGAAAACGCTAGTTTATGACACCCCTGTTGACACTGCTGAGGAGCAAGTTGCAAGAATCGCAGTACCTGCCGGAGAGATTCGAGATATGCATGGTGTATTCCAGAATGTTCGGATGTCCATGCGTCGGAGATTTGAGGTGTGCATTGTAGCCCGTGGAAGAAACTTCGAACACTTACTTTAATCCCTATACCTTTTGCTTCTTTTCATGTATTATTAAAACGATTTCTCATTTTCGGTCTCTTTTCTTTATGGTGCTCTGTGTACAACACCGCTTCAGGAAAGCATTTCCGACCCCACATTGCTCTAGGATTTCGAGCTGTCAGGATGTATCCTACCCCTCTTAGAAGTTCTGAAACGGTTCACTGAAACACCCTATATAATTAAATGTAAAAAAGTTCTAAGCAATTGATTTTATTAAAATAACATAATGTCTGTTTGGCAAATTATAAATGCCAGACAACATAGCACTGCACTTGATCTATTAACATACTGTTTTGCAAAGTTCGTCACTTTATCTTACAGGACATTTCTTTTACTGCTATAAAATCCGCAATCCTTTCCAAAATCAAATTATTTATATTGAATGGATTTCGACCCCAATGATATAACTTTATATATATATTTAAGACCATGCTTGTAAAATTTTTAATATTGGAACTGCCTTACTGTTACTATATCTTGATACAGATCGATCAAATAAGAGAGTAGTGTAACAAAACAATTATTTTATATATAGTCTTATGAAGAAAAAACAACTTGTTCTCAATTAGCTCAGAATTATTTATAAATATCAATAACAGTTTAATCACGAAATAGTTCCTCTATCAAATCGAAGAGTAAGTCACACACACACACACACACACACACACACACACACACACACACACAC
>JAPMOR010070632.1:1770226-1784768 GCA_026543865.1 Argiope aurantia
TCAGAATTATTTGGAGATGAAGCAAAAGTGCACTGGGTAAAAATTTCTGAAGTTAATGCTTACGATACAGAAATAGAATATCTGAAAACATGTTTATACTTCTGAGTATATAATGAAAGAAAACAAAAAATATGAGACTTTTTTTGTCAATTTTCAGAACATTTCAGTGCATTGGCAAGAAGAAAACTAAGTGTCTGTAAGGGATTTCTAACCATGCTCTATTAAGCATTTGTAAATCCACACGCTATCGTAATTCTGTTTCGCAGTTCATAAATTGATGAGTATGGAATTCGATAAGAGAGATCCCTAAATCGATACTCTACCAGCGTTACAGATTTAAATTCAATAAATCACTCAAGATTTATGCCATGTGCTGTTGGAAACCCATACTGAAACATCATGAGATCAGTAACAGATGTATATTTATTCTTCATTTCAATAAAAAAACACCTCTATTATTTGATTTTTATCAAATAAAAATGTCCTGAAGAATCTCTGGAAGCTTATTTTTAAATATTCAACAGCTGTATTATTCTATATTCTCATTTCAATATGAGATAGAGATACCTGATTTGATACATATGCAATAGTGTATTGCGATTGTTATTAAAATGAGAAGAGATGCTGTTCTTTAAGAGGTGCGCGCGTTAATGCCTTGTCTCGTCTTTCGCTTTTGTGTTTATTTTGTATGAAATGTGAGCATTAAAGAAATGTTCGCGAAAATATACCTCCTCTTGCTTCCATTGCACGGATCATAACGATCTTCATTCCACCAGATTGGTGCCCAACGGGGGACTCGAACCCACGACGCGAAGATTAAGTCTTATGCTCTACGGACTGAGTAAGCCGGGCCATAAATACTTTTAATAAAGTATAAATATACTTTGCTACCAACCTTAGTTTGTTCAATCTTATGTATGACATGCAATTTAAATAATTACAAGAATAAAAAAAAATATTTTTAATAAATGGATTCACATAGGTGAAATCAAGTTAATTATTTCCCACAAATCAGACTTTAATTTCGAGAAAAGCTTCAAGAAATTTCATTTCTAACTCTTTGTAACTAAAAGTTCTATCTCCAAATCTCAATTGGTTTATTCATAATCACTGGAAGGTCACGCACATATCTGTAACCATCCTTAAGATTGTATCAGAAAGTTTCAAATATAGTTTGAGTATCTTTAAAAGCGATGCATAAGAGGGTAACTACTCCCACCAATTGGATAATAAGGTATGTAGCATTATAAATTAGCTTTTGCAGAAATTAAAAGGGTGATAAAGGCAAGAATGAATTTAAACGTTTTTTCATTTATTTGTTTAAATTAAAATTCTGAAAATGTATTGTAGTTCAATATATCCTTTAATTATCTGCATGTAATTAAACATTTAACGGAGAAAGCCAAAGATATTTCACAATCCAAGGGTTCATTGAGATAGAATATTCAAGATGTAGATTTCAAGTAATTTTTACATTAGTATTTGATTGACAAGGAGAGAGAACTTAAAGAGGTATCTAAATAATTAGATAAAAATAATATTAAATTTGTTCAGAAATTTCGTATGCTTTAATAAAAAAGGTGTTTCCTATTTGCTATATTTCCTTTATGCTAATAAAATGCTACAGATTTTTAACACATACAATTGATACTTTAGAGTACAAAGATGGTCTCGATAAAGGTGATTAGTTCAGTGGATAATGTGAAAAGAGGAGGTAAATATTCGTGAATATTCGATAAGAGAGTTTTATTTAATCCAAGCGTGAGGATTTTAAATTCAGTTTGCATTCTGGCAATATATATGTAGCAACGTAAGCATTTGGGGCTAGAAAATTTTGTACAGTTAATAGCCACAAACTAGCTACTCCCGCACCGCAATAGGATACGGGATAATTTAATCATCTGGAAGCTAAAACAGCTTTGACGGAAACTGTAGTTGATTCCTAAGCTTCATCATTGGCCATGGTATAGCTACCCTCGAGGAGACACGTTCTGGCATCAGGTAGCGAACCTGATACCCTTACTATTCCCACCAACATGGCGAAAACCAATCTCTACACCGGAAAATTCTCATTCAAATTTCTCATCGCACATATATAATAAAATCTATGATAGCTCAGAGTGGAAAATATTTAAGCAGTACTATGGAAATTTAACCTGTTCATATGTAATACGAAAAAAAAATGAAAAAATCACGAAAAAATCGTATATTAATTATAACTTTTTTGAATAAGACTAAAGAGCAATTATTCTACTGCTTTAGGTAATTTCTAACACATAACAAACTTTTAAAACGTGCATTGTGCTCTTCTAACTTTTTGAAACCGACTCTTTAGCCATTGCTCATTTTGACTACATTTTTGGAATTGAATCATTAGTGTTCCTCTTCATTCCCATCACATTTAATTTTGTTAGAATCGAACAACACGTCTTCCTTCAGAAAGAAATTCCATTTGCCAAAAAGGTTCCTGTCTGAAGCATAAACAAACTTTTATATAAATTTTAAGAAATTGCTCCGAAATTAACGTCTACAAAAGGAATTGAACCTCCATAGGCATTTGGAGCTACATTTTAAATTATATAATATTAGAACTCTTCCAATAAAATAAAGAGATGCATAAATTTAGGAAATGTATAAAGGAAAAGACACGTTGTATGATAAGAAAAATAATGAACTTTTGTTGAATAAAGGATATTTATTTTATATTAATAGGAATGAAATGAGTTGTAAATATCAGAATTCGAAAGAATGATAAAGATCAACATGAATATTCATTAATATTTTAATGCTGGTACTAAAGAGATATTTAACCTAAGAAAATTGTTGTGGGTATTAATAATTACATTCTGATGCCGAGTCATTAATCATATTTTCATTTTCGGTCTTCACAAAGAACTTCAAACTTCTATCTACGCTTGTTGACTTTCCAAAGGCAAAAGGTTTCTTAACGCACGTCATTCTTCCTCCAAAAGATAGCCCTGAAGCGACAAGCGAAAAACAAAGCAAAGTGGACGAAGCAGTAAATTCAGGACGGTGTCTATTGTATTTTATAGATAAAAGTCATAAAAAACAAATTAGTGAGATACTTTTAAAATAGAAAAGTAAATTTCAGATCATAAAGTTTTCAGATTTATTAATTTGCTATTATAACAGACTATTCTACTACTTTTATACGTTTTGATTTACTCAATTAAGTCTGTCTACTTATCTAGTTATGCTATAAATATCCTGCATCACTGAATATATTGAATTTCTTTGTTTCTTTTTTATTTTCACAAAGTCAATACGCTTTAAGTGATATTTAAAGAAATTTATCTTTTAATAGAGCAAAAAGTAATAAAAAGAAAGAAATATCCGACATCCCTATATAAGTATGAAATTAATTTGCTAATAGCGAATGCAGTTGAAAAATATTTATCACAGTATATTTTCCGAATGAAGTTCTCCAACATTCAGTTTTACTTTTTCAGATATATAAATTCATTCGTAGGTGAAATTAAAGAAGTAACTGTATAATATAATGTATAATATAACTGTATAAAATAATGAATCTCAACTTAAGAAAAATTGTCTGAAAAATTAATTTTTAAAAAAGCATTAGGAATTAGTAGAAGGTAAGCATATATAGTTGGATAAAATGGTGATATAATTTTTCTGGTTTACACAATAAAGTCAATAAGGTGCACACACACATTTGCATACATTAATTATTGATTGTTTCTCAAATAAAGGAAGAGGGAAATCGATAAACCCTCAAAAACTAAAATTCAGTTTGATATTTTTCAAAAATAGGATACATACACACACACACACACACACAAGCGCGCGCGCACGCATGCAGACACACGCGCGTATATACCCAGCAAATGACAGCTTTAGATTTTCAATAAATATTGATTAATTTATTTCCTCAATTCCCAACTGTGACTAATTTTGAAAAAAATGAGGAAATATATCAAGAATTTATTTGATTTGTAAAATTAGGGATATATGAATCAGAACTAACGCATTTTCAAAAAAGGTGCAAGATTCCAGTTTTGGATAAAAAAATATGTGCAAATAAAAAAATGGGGTTGTGTCCAAAGTTAATGGGACTCATATCGAATTAATTATATTTAAATCTAATAGCGTCAACAACTCTAAAACGATGTAAAGTGGAGTATTCTCTTATGATTAAAATTATATTTCTTGCGGAAGATTGCGTTTAGAAGTTAATCATTATTTTTACATTTATTATTATTGTACAATTTATTGAGAAATTAATTATATCATTTATTTTTTATTACCTTTATCATTAAGAAAATGATATGGCTTCATATGTAATAAATTTGGTTTTTTCAAAAGTTTCATACCATCTTTCATCTTGATATCAAGTCATTTGTAATGAGAGCCATTTTTTAATTATAAAATTAATTTAAATTTATTCAAAAAATTAATTATTTTTTACTTTAGTCCTTCTAACAACGATTACGAAACAAAATGATTTGAAAAATCAAAATAAACTGACTCATTAAAATATAGACGGAAAATTGAAAAATGATGAATTTATGCATTCGTAAATTTTATTCAATAAAATATTTAATTTTGGAAAAAAAATATAATCAATTAAATATTTTATTTGAAATTTATGATTTAGAAAATCATTAAGGTTCATTTAAATTAATTTTATTTATCACTATAAATATTCATTAATAATTTCTTATGCTGAAAATCTCCTTAATATGTTTTATCGGATTGTAACAAAAACATTTATTATACTGAAACTGTTATCGATGTCCTTACATCGGTGAACACTCATGTTTTAATATTTAAGTACTTGTTTAAATTTCTAAATTAGGCTTGTACAGGCAAGCACTAATTATGTCAGACAAAAAGGAATAAAATATCTCGACCAATTTCTAATTAGAAATACATGAATTGTTAATTAATAAGGAAAACTGTGCTGGTATAGGAAATAATAGCTGTTTCTTTTGATCCTTTTTTTAATACACTAAGTAAAGTTTACATTAAAATTAAATGTTGTTTAATTTAATTTAATCCATACAAATTTTTTTTTCAAATATTTCTTTTTGAATAACAAAAAGTGCGTTTGCTTTTAATCTTTTTTTACGATTTTACATCTTTTAATCTTTTTTACGATTACTAGAATTTTTATTCTAAATTTGTATTATATTTGTTGCGAAACTGGTTGATTTTCGTTGTGAAATTACACCCTTCGAAAAATAATAAAGTTATTACTTTTATTCTTTTTAAGAAACGACACATATTGTCAAAACAATATGATATGTTTAAATCAATATGGTAAGCTATTGTGAAAATTTACACTATCAAATTCTGATACATGAATGAAACAAAATAATAGTTTATGTCAACGGTATAGATTGACAATCTCTATTTATATTTAAACGAAAAGGAGATTGTCATTGTCATAGGAAATTTTGGAATTAAGAATACAATTATAAATTGAATTCATATGTTTTATGTTCTATTAATAAGTGATATTAGGGAATGTTTTACAGAATGTAATGCATATATGGTAGCGCGACTAACGGTTCTGAAGTTATCTTGCTGTCACATATTTTTGAATATAAATTCACTCAAAAGCGTAAAATCTTACGGCAAGCAAAATGCCTTTCAAATATATGACGAAGGTAGTATTCTTTTATATAAAACAGACAAATGACTATTCATTTACTATCACATGTTAGCTTGACCATCATGAAATACTAACTATATTGCAAATTCAGTCATTTAAAGAGCTTCCAATAGAAAATAAGGATGCATCAGTCTACAGACTTAAAGGAGCTTCAGAAATCGGATGTTTGAATAGGATAGCTTCGGTAAGAGCTTTCTTAGCATTAGAAAATACCTTGTCAGCTTCCTCAGACCATTGCAGAGTAGTTTCAGATTTTTTTGCTGGTCGTGGTGATTTCTTTTTGTTAGCATGGCCTTCAAGAAATTTAATCAAAGGTGATAATATGTGAGCTGCATTGGGAAGAAATCCGAGGTAAAAATTAAACATACCTAAAAATCTACGAAGTTGAGTAAGCGTAGTGGGAATTCTTAAATTGCACTAAATCGATCAGGAATTGGAGAAATACCTTCTTTGGAAACTTTAAATCCTAAAAAATCAAGGGTAGGAACACCAAATGTACACTTAGAAGATTTAATTGTAAGTCCAGAATGGTCTAATTTTTAAAAGAGAGCTCTGAGATATTGAATATGCTCTTTGATTGATTTTGAAGCAATTCATAAATCATCAATAAAAGCATACACACCATATAAATCTCTAGTAACTTCATCAATGAATCTCTGAAAGGTACTTGATGCATTGCATAAACCAAAGTCGTCAGACTCAATTGACGTGGAACCACTCACCCACACACACTCGCTACTCAACTGGGTACATGCCCATTAGACAACAGCAAATAATACATCACCACTCAACAGCCATATCGTTCGTCTTACCTCCGACTCACTGGAGTCTGCTCTGAATAGCATATAAGCCAGTTAACAGCTCTACTCCCCGAACAATTGCTTTGCTATCATGGCTAAGTTACTGGACGTCGAACCACAAGGTACCCGGTTCTATTCTCACTCAACCCATACCGCTAAAACATTCTAATACATATCTTTAAAATTATATGACTCTAAAAAGCGTATAAATCAAGATAGAATATTATTTTCAAAGTTGCTATATATTATTACTTTTTAAAATTGGCGACCGACTAATTACCACGTCGACCCAGCTTAAACGAAGGGTGTAAAGTTGACGCGAATTGATTGGTAAAAAATTTCATTATTATATACAAATTGCATCCATCGAGGATGGAAGGAAAAAAATTGCACTTCATACATACACACGCACATATATATATGTATGTATGTATGTATAAACATAGCTTTTAAGCAGAGTCGTGGCCGAAGACAGAAAAGGCACTTTGAGTTTTTAACCGTTTTATTTCATCCTGGGAGGCACGATTTATATACAAGCATGAGCGACGAGCACATCAACACAGAGCTAAAATGAGAGAAAAAGAGGAGATGCTTTTTACCATTGCTTATATACTGTGAGATTCTGATAGAGATTTCTCAACACTTGGCGATTTTGATAAGGGAACTATAGGGATCTTTTAGAAGAATTCGTTGGGGTGACAATTTTTTATTCCTTCACTCAGAGCGTGTGAACAGCCGATTTCAGCATTTTTAAAAAGCTTATGTTGAATTAATTAAATAGAAAAAGTGGAATGGGATCAGTAAATAAGATAATGTCTTACTATATATACCAACTATAAAAATTTGACTTTCTCCTTGAACTTATGAAGAATAAAAATCGTTAAAGGACTCAAGATTGTACTTTCAAGGAGTCAATAAATATGGGTGTAGTTAAATAAAATAATAAATCGTTTATAAGCATTTGTTGAGATAATAACTGAACATATAAATATTTAAAAACCTGATACAGCATTGGTAAGGCACAGAAGGCACTAAATATCTGCAAAAAAATAATGTCTGTAAAAATTACAATAGAGAAATGAAAGTGATTTATGTTGGAAGATATTTCTGAATGAAAAATAGAGTGGTGGCCAAAACTGTGGACACTTTTGAAAATTTTAATGTTTTCTAACTTTGTATGCTTATAGAAATTATAACGTTTCACAAAATGGAAACACGTATCATTTTAAAGGGAATTTAATGCTGATTTCAATACAAAAAGCAAAATTTAAATATTTGCAATACAAAAAAGTTGAGAGACAATAATTACCAAGATACATTAGATGTTGATGACTGCAGTGAGTTATCAGTGCTTAGTAAGCTAAAATTTATTTTTTATTACACCTTCACACTGATGTTTCATTGAACTGACGACAGTTTTCAGCTCTACCTTATTGTTTGATGCCAGGAAACCATTATACACTCAATTTATCCTCCTTTATTTGATGAACACTTCGTATATATAAGAGTTTTCAAACGGCCCCATAAGCTCTCAATAATTTTGAGTTTAGGACTGTTTCCTGGCCATGATAACAATTCAGTGCTCTTTGTACTAAATCACACTTTCGATATTTTTGCTGTATGGCAAGGAACTGAATCCTGCTGAAAAATAAATCATGCATTATTGGGGAAGAGATCGCTGATGGAAGGTGTAAGTTTTGGCTCTAAAATAGTGTCAATGTATTTTCTTCCATTTAATGTTCCATTGATTACATGAAAGTGGCCAATATCATCTGCTGTCATGCATGACCAAATCATTACACTAATTTAGTTCTTCATAGTTGCCTACATGCAGTCAGGATGTAGCTCTTCGCCTATTCTATGTCTTACCTATCTTCGAATATTAATTGAAAGAAGTTATCTTTTGACTTCGTAATTAATCTATTATATAGCAATTATGGAAACAAAGCATATCAAAAAATGATATAACTAATATATTTAGAAATTCCCATTTTCTCTAACACTTCAGTGTTTCACTTATCGCTACTTCATCAAAGTGTAGAAAACTCTTATTATGAACTAAATATAACTAACTATTATAAAGGTTTATTATTTTAAAATTCAATAAACTGTATGTAAAAGTTATTTTATTAATATTCTTTTGTAATTCAGGAGAGCTTTATAATCAAGTATTATTTAATAAAAGATAAATTACTGCATTACAACTTTGTAGTTAAAATATAAACGTAACAATTCAGAAAATATCAAAATTTAATAAAGGTATAACTCCAAAACATTTAAAAATTCACACTTTCATTACTTAATTAGGCTAAACATCCTTCACTTTCTCGATTAAAGAAAATGATTTGATATATTTATTCTCCCTTTCACTGAGTAACTACATATTCAAAATCGATAGCCTATTTACTAAGCACTCAACTTTGATGTTTATCGATTCCACTCCAACGCTTCGTTTATCGAAACAAGTGTTGAAAATCCTTGTTATAAACTAATCCTTTTAATAGTAAGTAAACTATCGCCTGAATTTAAGTTTAGAAACTAATGGTTGAATAAGTCTCTAGGGAAAATTTCCTCTTCAAATAGTATTTCACTGGGGAAATGCGAGTAAAACTGTTTACCCATTAAAGGATTCTCATGCTTGTTTATTGCTTATATTTTCTTCAGATTCTTGATTATGTTTTCTTTTTAGAACAAAAGACGAATAATATTATAGCTCATTATGGTATTAGTAGAATGAGTCTCATAGTCCCAAAAGATTGCACTTTCGTAATGTATTGTGTATTCTGCACTGGTTGTTTGTTTTTTTGAAAAATAATGTTTATGAATAAAAAAATGCATTTTGATTTTTTTTTTTGATACTGAAAGTTAAGTATAAGGTGTGTCGCTAATGTGGAAGATTTGTTTTTGAAACTTTTTTTACGAATTATTATGCAATCTGCTGGGACCATTAATCTCATATTACTATTCTAAAAAAAGATAAATAAATTAATATTCGAATGCGAAATTGCAATGTTTCGATTTTCTCTTTTGTTATCAAGAGTAGGTTGAACCCCAATGAGCTAAATATGTTATTTAATAATGTATTAAACATTCTGACTTTTAATACAAAATTTTATGTACAAGATCTATTTAACTCTAGGTTCGCCAAGGGGTTATATTGTTGAGAATACATACTTTTGTATTTAAATATGTAACGCTTGATAGAGATGCACATAGATATAGGTATAAATACAGAAATAAGTATGTATCAGTAAAATATGCGTATAGAAGTAGCAAGAAGCCGAAAATCAGTCAAATAGAAGCTATTATAAGTTGTTAGTAAGAAGACGTCTGTCAATGTCTTGATAGAAGATGATGTAGAAGAATAGATGGCGTTGAAGACCTAGATTAGAAAATAAACAGTTTTTTTTAATTTTTTTTCTATTTATTTATTTATTTTTTAGTAAATAAACATATAGAATCTGCCTTTTCATCACACCACATCTCAACGAATTCATTGGAAATATAAAAGTTTTTTCTACTTTAACTTCTTACTTGATAGGTGAATTTTTATTTTTCTAATTAATACCGGAAGGGGTTAAAATGACCCCTTTGGCAGAAATAGGTATATGCCAACTCATTATAAATTTAGTATCAAAGCAATAATAATAAAATAATAAAAATCTTAATTTTTTTTCCCAACAATAATCGAAAATATTTTTGGATACAAAACTACCTCTTGCATACGAAATGCAGGTAATACTTGAAAAGACATAATAAATTTAAGTATTTCATATAAAAAGTGTTTGCAAATACGAAAAAATCAATAAATACTGCCAAAGTAAAATATGAAGAAATGTGTTTTTCATAGAATATATGATATAAAAAGCAAAGAGTATGAATAAAATTTAAAAAAAGAACTGTTGAAACTAATGGTAATTAAGTCCTAATGCTCATCCGTATTTAATTCAAATGCTTTAAAATGTGTTTATTAATGAAAAACCAATTACATTATGTTCATAATTTTGTTTTAAATATTCCAGATACAAAGGAATATATTCATATCTTCGGATCTCAATAACAGTAAAATAAGTTCAGGGAAAAAATTTAGAAAAATATTTTTGAATTTTTGTATGAAAAGAAAAAAAGCTTGCACAAAACAAAAATTGATCTAATAGAAGTGAAAAACGTTTTGACAGTTAGAAGAAATATGGATTTTTGGCCAAAAGGAAATATAAAAAGGACTACTGGTTGAGAAGTTTGTCAAAAAATTTATTCAAAATCACACAGGTAACTTAAGAAGTTTATAAACTACTTCCTGAACAGAGAAATTCAGATATTTTTATTCAGTCTTTATATATTGGAGTTCAAATGAAAAATTTCATGAAATTTTAGTTTTTGTTCACATTATGATGCATTAAAAGAGTTGTAAAGTGTTTTTAAATGAACATGATTTTTCGACTGTTGTTCGAGATTTATAGAAAAGTTTGAATAATTATAAGAAATTTCAATAAAAAAGTATCTGTCAGCTTTAAATTTATGACCAATTTATTACCAAAATTTGGAATTTAAGAAAATATTATTTAAAGATGCAAATATGGAAATTAAAAGTTAAAAGTTAACTTCTGAAAATGTAAGAATAACTATAAATTCCTTCCATGGAAAGAACTCAGAAATTAAATACAAACATTTTTTTTAATTTTCTGGACAGGGTGAAATTGAAAACCATAAACCTCAGATATAAAAATCAAGATTCTCTACAACAAATTTTCTCATTTTCCCTCAACATTATAAAACACAATAAGTATAAATTCTGAAGAAAAAAATCATTTTAGTCTCAAGAACACATTTCTACCGTCCCGCAGCTCAGCAAGTTCATCATAAAGCCATAAAACCTCCTTCTGAACTCCAATAAATCTTTAGAACCACAAAGCACTTTTTCATTAAGCGCAGAACGAAAATAAATATTTCATTTTCATTTAAACAAGGTCAGCCTTTCAACAAGACTGAGAAGGCGGAAAAGTTCGTGATTAAGTTCTCTGGTCTTCAACGGCTAAATTCGTCTTCCTTGAAATTAAATTTTTCGTGATAATGCATTTCGCTTATTTTTGCCAATTTAACTTCGCTTTATCTTTTCGATTCATTTCTGAGCAAGTCTCCTTTGAGATTAAGAAGTCTATTCATTTGCCCGTTCATTTTAGATTTCGAATCGGATAGCACAAAGGAAATTTATGGACATTTGAAGTGTAAACGTATGAATTTTCTCAAGCATTAACATAAAATTGTTGCTTATAAGAAAATTTTATATTTTACATAAGAATATTTTTGCTATTTCGGAATATGTGAGTTATTTCTGCAATAAGTATGCAGATACGTATTTTATTTTTATGTCAATGAGTATTATCGATAAATAATAATTTAAACATGTATTACGTACATTATATATCTTAAACATGTAACCAAAGTTCTGTCAGTAATTTATCATTCTTTGAAATGTTTATTTTTAGTATAATTCATTTAATTTGAAAGATGTAAAACGATTTTGCATATATTTTATATTGTTTATTTACATAATATATTATCACACTTTTGATTTTTCATATTTTTATACATTATAAAATATAAAAATAAAATTTTTAGCATAATTAAATTTGATAGAAAAATATATATGATATATATTATTGACAATATATATATATATATTATTTAATTTAGCATATTGAAAGCATCTTTCCATTTTTATTGAAATTGCATAATAAGAATTGAAATGTTTTTTCTAGAATAAAGCAATATGTGTTTCATAAATCGACATAATTATTTCTATTCGTAGAATGTTAAGGCACATGATGGTTTAAAAGAAGTTAATTTCTCAATTGTGATTGACGGTGGAAGATTTGTTTTGAAAACAAAATCGGCAATTTAATTAAAATACCCTGTTTCTAAATTAATTCTTAAGAAAAACAGCTTTTGATGCAGGATGTTTTTATGAATGCACGATGTTTTTATAATATTTTCTACAGTATACAAAGGCGAGAACTACATATAATTAAAACTTTGAATGGAATTATTAAATGAAGATCTACTGGGAAAGAATCGGAAAAATTTAATTGATTCAGATTGTTCAAAATAGACTAATTGTAAGCCGGCAAATCATGTTGATTCCGAAACACAGGTGAACATCATGGAACAAAGTTGTGAAAATATGCCTCAAGTATAAAAATATAAAAAAAAATTTAAATTTTTTTTTACTTTTAGGGGTTCTTGTTAGATTTAATAACGAACTCTAACGTCATGACAGTATTTTATAAAAAAATTAATTCTTACCGTTTTTTAATAAAATATTAATTACATTCAAAAATTATTTAAAAGTTAACGATGATCTCAAAAATGAAAAGGCAACTATAAACGCCTACTATTGTGAAACACCTTCGTTATTTTTTTTAATTAATTGGTTTCAATATATTTATTAAAGTTAAAAATTTTATCGCACTTTTCTTTCTTTATATTCTTCCTTCTTCCTTCTGAATCTATATAACGTTTTTCCGTTCCTCAAATGTCCTTAGGAATTTCTTAAATTCTGTTTTTAGTATCGAGACTACGAAAAGGCTTGATTTCTCGCTAAACATTCGAAAAATCTTTGAAGAACAAACGACATATACATTCATTAATGTTTTAGAAAGAAAGGAAACCAGTTTGTAGAGAAAGGCATTGGTTTTGCTTTGAGAGTTTGAATGTGTTTGTGAAGTGAACATATAGCAGTGGTGAATTAGTTTTGGTGAATTAGGATTTGGTAATTAGTAGTAATCGACCAGTATTTAAGAGTAAGAGCACATGTATTACAATCATGAAATTCTCTTTCAAATGAAAGTATTGTTTTATTATTTGCAAGTTAAAAATAACAGGCATAGTTAGTGCTTTGAAATGTCCTTTGTGTTCCTTTATCAAGAGTGAGGGCGTGGTCTTTGTGGTTTAGCATTTGTATGGTACGCAGCGAATGCAAAAAATTCGGTGTAAAATGATTCGTAATATATTTGCTATAATTGTAATATTTCATAATTGTTGTTTTTTAATATGATTACTAACTAAAATAATTTTAAGAGTCCATATAATGTGCTTATATATCCGTAAATAACTTAATATTGTTTGGTTATAATTGAAACTTTGAATCTTTAACATTAGTAACGGAAATAAGACATTCCTAGCGATTTCAACAAAATTCTATTTTCTTTCTCAGACTTTTCATGTGATATGAAAATTTTTATAAAAGTTGACAATCATATTGCTTAAATTGAAAGTCTTGCCCGTATTTTGAAATTGCATCTGTCCTTTAAAAAATATTCGTGTTTTATAAAAATAATTCTGTTTAATTTTAAAATTTAAAGCGATGTCTTTAATTCAAAAAGTATATTTTTTTAAAAAATATTCTCTATTATTTCTTCATTTTCTGTTATTTTTTCAGCAATTTTTAACCCTTTTCAGCTCATTAACAGATAATTCTTTGGGAATTTCTCCATACCCGGACGTGTCCCATTTCCAACATATATACATCAATCTATTGATAAAGAATTCGTTGCTTCAATACATTTGTTTCGTGGACAATATAAATTTTTGTATATATGTAATTTGTTTGTTTTTTGCATTTTGTTTTCTCATTTCTTTTATTAAAATTAAAATCGAAACTGAAGTAAGCAAATATATATATATATATAATAATAATGCTTCTCTGCAAAGATATTAAAAAGCATTTTTTATTAAAACATTTTACGGGAGTTATTATATTGTCTAAAAAACGATTCCTCGAACTCATTTAAAAAGAAATACAAAAACAGTTTTTTTAGATGATGGGATAAAAGATTTCTGTGAATTCTACGAAGAATTTTATTTTTTTCTGAATTTTTAAACCTAAATTTAACTGAGCATTAGAAAATGTAAATATTTTTAATGTTTATGCATTGAAGCGTCATATCTTAAAATGTTTTGTTCCTATATTTTAAGGAAATGAGAATTCTTGCTATTGTTGACTACTTTTCATGCGGATCAACATTTAGGAAGAACTTCTAAGAAAATAATTATTTTGAAAAAAATCTTTATTCTCACAATCCAAAAA